>PVJD01010436.1:0-53682 GCA_004026545.1 Mormoops blainvillei | reverse complement strand
ATTTTTTTCTCTCCAGTACTAACCTTTCTGCATCATAAGGCTATAGGGAAGGAAATCTTTGCTACTCTTGGCCAGAGGTATGGGATAACAGAGGAAATTAATTTTTAAAAGTTACAACTGTGTCTTCTGGCTTCCTTCAGTTTAGCTCAGGTCACACTGATTATGTTCAGACCATAGAATTTCTGTTCCACTCACCTAGCTCTACTCCTCCCATCCATACTGGTAGACCGTTCTTACTCCTAATTTGTAGAACTCTCCATTCTTTCTTTTTAAGCCAGCTCCAGCCATAATTTTTGGGTTTCATTCTAAGACTACACATGTGGGATGAGAAATGAGAAAGTACATTCCCCCATTTTCATTCCTTTGTCTCCCAGGCTAGGAGTGAAGGCTAGCTTAGACATCCATTGCCCTGAACTTTCAGAGCTGCACACAGCTTAAAATTCAGTTTAGATAGGACTCTTTAGTTAAAATTTGATTCCAGCCATACAGTGTATTCTTTCCCTCAGAAAATGGGAAAATAATACAAGCCTGAAAGCCATATAGGGAAAGTGTTCAACATGATACTGTGAAAAACTCTTTCCAAAGAGCTTCAAGATATTGCTGTTTCCACTCTACCTCAGTAGCCAAGGAGGGTGAAGTGCACCCTCTGAAGGGGACATCAAATTTTTCTACCACATAGGGCCTTGTAGGGATTGCCAAGGTATTTACTCTGCTTCCTTAGAGTATATTTACCCATAGGAAGATTAATTAAACCTGTAACTTTGAACAAGGTGATTCATGCTGTGGGCCTCCATTTCTGCATTTTTAAAATGAGGGAATTGGACCTATTACAATTTCAGACTCCTTCAAACAGACAATATTGTGAACATACAGGCTTTGAAATAGATAAATGTAGACATCATTCATGTCTCTGATACTTGTTGGCCCCGAGCAAACCAATTAGTAGCCTCAGTTTCTTTATCTTTAAATCAGATATGAGACTTACTTCATTAAATGAGAGAGGATAAAACACCTAGCATAATGCTAGAACTTGGCAATTATTAATTTCTTTATCGCTTTCCTTCCCTCTATGTGTAGCCATATATTTGTGTCAATGGAGTGTTAAGCATAAGAATGACAATGCTGTGTCTACGTGCAGTGTCTGGATATTTAGAGTAACGCTGCTTCCATTCACTGCTGAAAGTGCAAAGAATTATGCATGCTCCAGGTCACAAGATTATCTTCTGGGAGCATCTGTCCATGAACCCAGCAATATAAGCAGGATGTCTGCAGTACAGTATATCCCACTTTTAGCTGATCTAAATTTAAGATTATAATTTGCTCTCTTAGTTGCTGGTGTTTTATAAATAAGGGAGATCAGGGTTCACTTTATTGACTAAAGGTGAGAAGTTAGTGTCTCCCTTAAATCCATTTCAAGAATTTCTATTTCTGGACCTATCCAACTAGGAAACATAGTGTGAGAGTCAGCAAATATACTTGCATAGCCCCATTATCAATGAAATGTACATTCCTGTTGCTTAAAGTAGATTAATAATGCCATCAAAACTCAGGGCTTGTTTCTATAGATTTCAGTAATTCCCCATGGTATGTGTTTTGGCTCTCTTGTGGTAACTAGGAGACATACATAGCATGCTCAATTACTGATTATTGGGCAGTAAAATTTAAAAGTTAACATAGCAACTCTGGCCCTGGCTGGTGTGGCTCAGTGGATTGAGTGCTGGCCTGTGAACCAAAGAGTCGCTAGTTTGATTCCCAGTCAGGGCACATGCCTGGGTTGCAGACCAGGTCTCCAGTTGGGGGTGCATGAGAGGCAACCACACATTGATGTTTCTCTCCTTCTCTTTCTCCATTCCTTCCTCTCTCTGAAAATAAATAAGTAAAATCTTAAAAAAAAACATAGTAGCTCTAGAATCAGACTTCCTGAGTTTGAAGTCCTACTGTGTCATCTTACTAGCTTTCTGATCTTACTCAAGTTATTTAACTTTACCTCAGTTCCTGCATCTCTGAAATATAGATAATAGCAGTACCTGCATCATATGGTTGTGGGAATTAAATCAGATGTTGCATGTGAATCACAGAAAACAGTGCTTGGTATAAAGCAAAGTACTCAGTAAATGTTTAGTCTTACCAGGATTATCATTAGTTTTAGCATCACTATTATTATTAGGACCCTTAGGGAAGTTATAGCTAATGTTCTATTAGACTGTGTCCTGTTTTATAAAGTGGAATTGTGGGAAAATGCTTTATAATTATTTCAATGAAATTTTTAGCAATGAAGTAAAAGTTTACCCCAAACTTTTTGTTCATAGTCAAAATGACGCTTGTGATAATCTTGAATTGGTTGTACCTCAATATAAAAATACATTCAACATTTATTTAGTGAGCACCCACTGTGTTTCAGGAGGACTTGTAATTTCCTTCTTAATCATATAGTTAAATACTTTCACAATGTATGGTTCTATTTCCCATCACCTTAATAATCATTTTTTAAAATCCTCACCTGAGGATATGTTTTTTGATTTTAGGAAGGGAAAGAGGGAGAGACAAGTTGATGTGAGAGAGAAACATTGATCAGTTGCCTCCCACATGTGCCCTGACTGGGGATTGAACCTGTAACTTAGGTGGAACACACAACGTTTTGGTGTACAGGATGATGCTCCAACCAACCGAGCCACCCAGCCAGGGCAAATAATCATTTTTATTTTGAACAATGTAAATATTTATGTTAGGATTTGAGGGAACTAAAAAATATCTTTATATTTCCTATCTGAGGTTAGAACCAGTTGAGAGATTAGAGGCAGGTATTGCACAAAAAGAAATAAAAATAATCAGCTTTACTAAAAACACTATTGATGGGAGACCATAGCTTAGGTTTAAGGACCTTACCTATGCTACCTACCCCACAACATTTAAGATCTACCCCACAGGAGCACAGGCTGTATGACTAAGCCTGTGGAAAGTGGAGCAAGCAGAACAGAATATACCTTCCTGCGAAGGCAGGCAGATCCCAAAAGAGAAGAGAGGAGGAGTCCAACGCCAAGGCCCAGGCTAATCAACCAAGCTCACCAATTAATTAAGTCACTTCTACAATACATAGCAGTGAGTAAGAGATGAGGAAAGAGGTTGTGGATGATTAAGAAATCTCTTCACATAGAACCAACCATGAAGGGTGGAAGATTAAGTGTCCCCTCAACTTTCCTTAGCTTTTTGTTCTCTTAACCATTAAACATATGACCAACCAGGTATATAGGTCTGTTCTTTGGGAAACGGGATCAGTGGCCAGTTGAGATTCACTCCTTCATGATCGACTTCCCCAACACTACTCAGTAGGATTAATGGTGGATGATATAAATTTTTTTGTTTCTAGAAATGGATAATAACCATACACTAATTATATGTAGCCTGAAACCTGAATGAACATGGCTGGAGGAAAAAAAATACAATCCTGGGGGATTATCTCACTTTATATTTAGGGCAATGAACTTCAAGAGGGCCCTTACTGCTATCAATTACAGTACATGTCCCTACTCCATTCACACTCCCACTTTTCTAGACAACTATTTCATGCCTTTCCCCCTCAAACTTCAATATCTTTCCCATCCTGACTCTCAGCTGATGCTCTTGGTTGCTATTTCAGCTATTTCAATGAGAAAATAGAAGTACTCATAACAGATTTTTCATAGGGTCATATCATTATATGTACCCATCTACTGGCATCTGTGCCCATTATATTCTAACTTCTTTCCATACTATGGATGCACTGCCCTGCTCCTAACAAGGTTCTCTCATTGTACACTAGACCCAATGCTCTCTCCCCTGTTTAAAAATTCTACTTCAATAAATCTTCATGCTCTGCCACGATCAGTTTTTCTGTCTTTACTGGAGCTTTCCCATACTCAAATACTTCTATCCTAAAAACATAACAAAGCAAAAATCCTCTTACTACCTCCTCCTTTTATGTGCTACCCCCCTCCTGTTTTACAGTAAAACTCCTTGAAAGAGTTATCTATATTCCCTGTCTTGAATTCTTCTCCTGTTCTCTCATGAACCCATTCTAATTAGTATTTTGCTCTTTTCCTCCATTGAAACTGCATTTATCAAAGCCATCAGTGACTTCCTCATTGCCAAATCCAATGATCAATTCTCAGGTCTCATCTTATTTGTCCTATAAGCAACATTTGACAAAATGTATTACTTTCTCCTCCTTGAACTTCCCCTTCACTCAGCTTGCAGGACACCATATTCTACCTCTATGGCCGTTTCCCAAACACCTTTGCTATTTCTGTGTTATTTTCCTGACACCTAAACACTGGAGTCTCACAGGGCTCTATCTTGAGACCTCTTCTCTTTTGTAAGTGCTATTGTGTGTTTACCAACCAATGTCAAGCCTCCATCCACCATCATTTATCCCCCCTATACATTCCTCCACCTCCCCTTACCCTGCCTCCACCACCCAGCGATCAGCACACTGTTGTCCGTGTCCATGAGTCCTTTCCCTTTTTTCTTTTTTTGCTCATTCCCTCCAACCCCCTGGCCCATCCCCTTGATGGATGTCAGCCTGCTCTCTATCTATGAGTGTGTCTCTATTTTGCTTGTTATTTCAGTTTGTTCATTAGATTCCACATATGAGTGAAATCATATGGTACCTGCCTTTCTCTGATTGGCTTATTTCACTTAGTATAATAATTTCACGGTCCATCCATGCTGCTGCAGAAGGTAAAATTTCCTTCTTTTTACAGCCAAGTAGTATTCCATTGTGTGAATGTACCACGGATTCTTTGCCCACTCATCTACTGATAGACACTTGGGCTGCTTCCAAATCTTGGCTACTGTAAATAATGCTACAATGAACATTGGGGTGCATATATATATTTTTTTGAATTAGTGTTTCAGTTTTCTTCAGATAAATTCCCAGAAGTGAAATTTCTAGGTCATAAGACAGCTCCATTTTTATATTTTTTGAGGTAACTCCATACTGCTTTCCACAGTGGCTGCATCAGTCTGTGAATGAGGATTACCTTTTCCCCACATCCTTGCCAATACTTGTTTGTTGATTTATTGTCGATAGCCATCCTGACAGGTGTGAGGTGATATTTCACTATGGTTTTAATTTGCACTTCTCTGATGATTAGTAATTTTGAGCATTTTTTCATGTTTCTATTGGCCATCTCTATGTCCCCTTTGTAAAAATGTCTATTCAGTTCCTCTGCCCATTTTTAACTGGATTTTCTTTTTTTGGCATTGACTTTTATAAGTTCTTTATAAATTTTTGATATTAACTCCTTGTCAGATATATCAGTACATATGTTCTCCCATTAAGTGGGTTGTCTTTTCATTTTGTTGATGGTTTCATTTGCTGTGCAAAATTTTTCAATTTGGTGTTGTCCCTTTTGTTTATTTTTTCTTTTGTTTCCCTTGCCCAAGGAGATATATCAGAAAAATATTACTACAAGAACTGTCCACTATTTTACTGCCTATCTTTCATTCTAGGATTTTTATGGTTTTGAGTCTAACATTAAAGTCTTTACTACATTTTAAGTTTATTCTTGTATCCTCTTCAATTTGAAGCAATTAGAAATGGGATTATTTTCTTAGTTTTCTTTTTTGAAAGCTTGTTACTGGTGTATAAAAATGCAACTGATTTCTGGATATTTATCATATATCCTGCTACTTTATTGAATTCATTTATCAGTTCCATAGTTTTATGACAGAATTTTTAGGGTTCTCTGTGTGCAGCATCATGTCATCCGCAAATAATAACAGTTTTACTTCTTCCTTTCCAATTTAGATGGCTTGTATATCTTCTTGTCTGATTCCTGTAGCTAGGACTTCCAGTCCTATCCAGAATAACAAAGGTGAAAGTGGACATCCTTGTCTTGTTCCCGTTCTTAAGGTAAACACAGTTTTTGTCCATTGAGTATGATGTTGGATGTGGGTTTGTCATGTATGACCTTTATTATGTTGAGGTATATTTCCTCTATTCCCACATTACTAAGAGTTTTTATCATAAATTGGTGCTGTTTTATATCAAATGCTTTTCTGCTTCTATTGATAAGATCAAGTGGTTTATGTGGTATATCACATTTATTGATTTGTGGATATTTACCAAACTTGCATCCCAGGAATAAATCCCACTGAATCTTTTTAATGTACTACTGGACCCGCTTTGATAATATTTTGTTGAGGAACTCAGCATTTATTTTCTTCAGGGATATTAGCCTATTATTTTCTTTCTTTGTAATGCCTTTATCTACTTTTGAAATAGGATAATGCTGGCCTCGTAAAATGAGCTTGGGAATTTTCCCTTCTCTTGAATTTTTGGGAATAGTTTCAGAGGGATAGGTGCTAGATCTTTGAATATTTGGTAAAATTCAACTGTGAAGCCATCTGGTCCAAGACTTAGGTTTGTTGGGAATATTTTTGATTAGTGTTCAATTTCACTAGTTGTAATTTATCTATTCAGATTCACTGATTCAATCTTCAAAGATTGTATGTTTCTAAGAATTTATCCATTTTGTCCAGATTGTCCAATTTGTAGGCATATAGTTGTTCATAGTCTTTTTGTACAGTCCTTTGTATTTCTTTGGTGTCAGTTATTTCTTCTCCTTTTTCATTTCTGATTTTATTTATGTGGGTCCTCTCTCTTTTTTCTTGATAAGTCTGGGTAAAGGCTGATTGATTTTGTTTATCTTTTCAAAGAACCAACTCCTGGATTTATTGATCCTTTTAATTGTTCTTTCAGTCTCTATGTCATTTAATTGTGCTTTCATCTTGACTATTTCCTTCCTTCTACTTGTTCTAGGCTTTGTTTATTGTTGTTCCTCCAGCTCTTTAGTAGATGTAGGGTTATGTTGTTTATTTGAAAATGTTCTATCTTTTTTAGGTAGGTCTGTATTGATATGAACTTCCCTGTCAGGAATACCTTTGCTGTATCCCATAGATTTTGGTCTGTTGTATGTTTATTTTTATTTGTTTCTAGAATTTTTAAAAAATTTCTTCCTTGATCTCATTGTTATTCCATTCATTGTTTGATAACATGTTATTCAGTCGCCATGAATTTGACTCTTTTTGAGTGTTTTCCTTTAGGTTGGCTTGTAGTTTCAAGTCACTGTGATATGAGAAAAGACTTCATATGATTGCAATTATCTTGAATTTGTTGAGGCTTACTTTGTGTCCTATCTTGTAACCTATTTTTGAGAATGTTCCATGTGCATTTGAAAAGAATGTATATTTTGCTTCTTTGGGTGAAATGTTTGGTATATATTAATTATGTCCATTTGATCTAGGGTGTTAATCAGTGCCACAATATCCTTGTTGATTCTTTGTTAGGAAGATATGTCTATTGTTGACAGTGGGGTGTTAAAATCCCCTACTATACGTGTGAATTCCTGTCTATATCTTTCTTGAACTTCTCCAAGATTTTCCTTATGTATTTGGGAGTTCTTATGTTGGGTGCATATGTGTTTACAATGTTTATATCCTCTTGATGAATTCTTCCCTTGAGTATTATGAAGTGACATTATCTGTCTCTTTTTATGGCCTTCGTTTTGAAGTTTATTTTGTCTGATGTAAGTATTGCTATACTAGCTTTTTTTTTTTTCCTGTACTTCTGCTTGGAATATATTTTCTAACCCTTCACTTTCAGTCTGTGTAGATGTTTTGTTCTTAGGTGGATCTCTTGTAGACAGCATATATGCAGGTCATATTTCCTTATCCATTCAGTTACCCTATGTCTTTTGATTGGAGCATTTAATCCATTTACATAAAGTTATTATTGATAGGTACTTACTCATTGCTATTTTTCCCATTTGTATCTGTGTTCTTCTCTTTCACTCTTTTTTTTTTATCTTCTTAAAGCATTCCCTTTAGCATGTCTTTCAATGCTATTTTGGTGTAGCAGTATTCTTTTAGACCCCTTTTGTCAAGGAAACTCCCTATTTCACCTTCCATTATAAATGAGAGCTTTGATGGGTAGAATAGTGTTAGTTGCAGGCTTTTGCTTTTCATTACTTGCAATATTTCTTGCCATTCCCTTATATCCTGTAGTGTTTCTGTTGAGAAATCAGCTGCTAGCTTTATCATAGGTCCTATGTACATTACTATCTGTTTCTCCCTTGATGCCTTTAAAATTTTCTCTTTGTCTTTGAATTTTGCTATTTTAGTTATGGTGTGTCTTGTAGTAGGCCTCTTTGGGTTCATCTTGATTGGGATCCTTTGTGATTTCTGGACTTACGTGACTTTCTCTCTCATCAAGCTATAGTTTTCTGTCATTACTTTTTCAAACAGTTTTTGTATTCCTTGTTCCTTTCTTCTCCTTCTGGTATCCCCTTTATATGGATATTATTATGTTTCATGTTTTTCTGTAGCTCCCTTAACCTCTCTTCATTGTTTTTGAGTTGTTTTTTTTTTTTTTTGCTCTGTCAATATTTTCTACCTTGTCCTCCAGCTTGCTGATTAGATCCTCTGCTTTATCTAACCTTCTTTTAATTCCTTCTACTGTATTCATGAATTCAGAAATTGTATTTAATTGCAGACTTCTTGCCAAGATGGAGGCATAAGTAGATACACTTTGTCTCCTCACACAACCAAAAGAAAGACAACGAGAAATTTAAAAACAAAAAATAACCAGAACTGCCAGAAAATTGAAGTATATGGAAGTCTGACAACCAAGGAGTTAAGGAAGAAACATTCATTCAGGTGGTTGGAGGTATGGAGATGGGAAACCAGGGCAAAGAGCACGTGGCAAGGCTGGGGTTGGGGGGCCATGGCAGGGAAGGCAGTGGCTGGCTGACCAGGCCATCCCACATTTACATGTGGATAAACCAAGGGGAACAGCCAGGGAGTGAGAGAGATGTGCAACCCAGAGTTCTGGCACAGGAAAAGAAAGCCTCTAAACCTCTACCAGTAAAAACCTGCGGGGGTTGCGGCAGCAGGAGAAATGGCCAGTCTCACAGGAGAGCTCATTTGAGAGACCCATAGGGCCCTAGAACATACACAACCCCACCCACCTGGGAATCAGCACCAGAAGGGCCCAATTTGCTTGTGGGTAGCAGGGGAAGTGACTGAAAGCCAGCGAATAGCCAAGCAAATGGCAACGTTGCCTCTCTGACCCCTCCCCAACATATAGCACCAGAAGGCAGTGATGCGCATTGCCCTGCCCTGGTGAATACTTAAGGCTCTGCCTCTCACAATGTAATAAGTGCACCAAAACAAAAAATATATGGCTCAAAGGAAGAACAGATAAAAGCTCCAAAAATAGAACTAAGCAATGAAGAGATAGCCAACCTAATAGATGCAGAGTTCAAAACACTGGTAATCTAGGTACTCACAGAATTGGTGGAGTATGTTTGCAATATAGAGGAAAAAGTGAAGGCTATGCAAAGTGAAATAAAGCAAAATATACAGGGAACCAACAGTGAAGGGAAGGAAACCAGGACTCAAATCAACAATTTGGAGTAGAAAGAAGAAATAAACATTCTACCAGAACAGAATGAAGAAACAAGAATTCAAAATAATGAGGAGAGGCTGAGAAACCTCTGGGACAACTTTAAACATTTCAACATCTGAATAATATGGGTGTCAGAAGGAGAATAGGAAGAACAAGAAATCAAAAACTTATTTGAAGAAATAATGAAGGAGAACTTCCCCAATCTGGCAAAAGAAATAGACTTCCAGGAAGTCCAGGAAGCTCAGGGAGTCCCAAAGAAGTTGGACCCAAGGAAGCACACACCAAGGCACATCATCATTACATTACCCAAGATGAAAGATAAGGAGAGAATCTTAAAAACAGTAAGAGAAAAGGAGACAGTTACCTACAAAGGAGTTCCCATATGACTGTCAGCTAATTTCTCCAAAGAAACCTTACAGGCAAGAAGGGGCTGGTAAGAAGTATTCAAAGTCATGAAAGACAAGGACCTACATCCAAGATTACTCTATCTGGCAAAGCTATCATTTAGAATGGAAGGACAGAGAAACTGCTTCCCAGACAAAGTAAAGTTAAAGGAGTTCATCATCACCAAGCCCTTATTAAATGAATTATTAAGGGGTCTAATCTGAGAAAAAGAAGATAATCAAAATTATGAATGGTAAAATGACAACAAACACAATTTTCAACAACTGATCCTAAAAAAAACAAAAACAGAAACAAACTAATCAAACTGCTAGAACAAGTACAGAATCATAGAAATGGAAATCTCATGGAGGGTTATCAGTGGTCAGTGGGAGGGGGAGAATGGGGTTAAAGGTACAGGGAATAAGAAACATAGGTGATAGATACAAAATAGCGAGGGGAAGTTTAAGAATGGTATAGGAAAGGGAGAAGCCAAAGAACTTATATGTATGACCCATGAACATGAACTAAATGGGGGAATGTTGGTGGGAGGGGGTGTGCCAGGCAGAGGGGAATAAAGGGGAGAAAAAAATGGGATAACTGTAATAGCATAATCAATAAGATATATTAAAAAAAAGAAATCATTTCCTCTTGGCTCTTATCAGTAGTTTCTATGTCCTTTTTCATGTTGGTGTAGTTTGCAGTAAGTTCTTTGAAGCTTCACTGAGCTCTTTGAAGTTCTTACTGAGCTCCTTGACTGTCTTTTTAACCATTATTTTGAAGTCGATATCTGATAGCTTGGTTGCCTCAATTTCATTTTGCACTCTTTCTGAGGATTCCTCCTTTCCTTTCGATTAACGGTTGTTTCTTTGTCTCTCCATTTCAGGTGACTCTTCTTGTTTTTCCCCTGCTTGTTAGATTGATCTGCTTTGACTCCCTGTCTTCATGGTGTGATCTTCTGTGGTAGGAGAATTGTGGGATTCAGTGGTGCAGTCTCCTTGATCACCTGCACTTGATGCTCTTGCACTGCCCTTTATGGCTTTTACGTGGTTGTAATTGGGTTTTGGTTGTTGTTGGCTCATTCTTTGGTGGGTTCCTCCCTCTGGCTGAGTGATTGAAAGTCACTCAACCTTCCACGTCCTATATACTGTTGTACAGGTGCTACCAGAACAGAAACCAAACAGTCCAGGAAACAGACCCACACCCACAAAGATATTCCCCACCCAGAATTACACTATCAACAGCCAATGTACCAATATTAATAAAGGTATAAACAGGTTAACATTTTTTATAAGAAAGGGAAATCAATATGAGATGAGTAACTGAAAGAAAAGAGATTTTGCAAGGGTAGAGAAAGGGGCAATAATAAGAGTAGGGAATAAAGACAAGTCAAAGTGGGAAAGAAAATAAAATTTACTTCATGAATAAAAAAGGGAGGAGGGAAGATGGAATGGATTAAGAGAGAAGAAGTGAGTAGTATTAGGTTAAACCCAAAATTTAAAGAAAATATGTATATTTGTATATGTCTAGTGAGAGAAGAAACAGACAACCACAACCACAAGAATATGTGTGTGTATAAAAATAAATATATATAAAAATAATGTGGCCCTAATTGCAGAAAAATCTCCACTACAGAGATATCAACAGCAAATGAGCTAAGATTTATATAGGCAGAATGGGGTTAAAAGGGCACACAGGAAGATAAAAGAGCTTAAGAGATGTCTAGAGGAAAGAAGTTATTTTTAGAGGACAGAGGGAGAAGGAATACTAAGAGTATGGGATGAAAACCTGGCTAAGACAGAGAAAAATTAATGATTAAAACAAAAAAAAAGTAAGGGCAAGATGAAGGCAAAATGAAGTAGGAGAAGGGGACAGTGAAATTTGAGATTTGAAATACAAAGATAGTCACTATCTAGAAGTAAGGTTGAAGAACTGTAACATCAACCACCTTATGCACTACCTGTGAGCAAAGACTGATAAAGGTGAAGAGAAGATAAAGATATTTTAAGAATGAGAGAAGAGATGTGAACTAATGACAGTCACAAATGATTTTGAGAGGCTAGAGGAGGGAGCAATAGTAATAGTGCAGAATAGAAACAAGTCCTAGCAAGAGAGAAAATAGAATTTAAAACAAGTAAAGTGGGAGGAAGGAGGTAGTTTGGAGTAAGAGAAGGGAAGAGCAATATGTGAAATTTGAAATAAACTGTATTATAAAACCTGGGGCCTTATTAAGCCTAAACTTGAAGGATATGAAATGAATGTTTAATAGCTTTGCAGGAGAGAACATAGCGTGTTGTGCCTGTCTCTGTTTGCTCTGCTCTGCTGGGTTTAGTAAGTTAGGGCCTGAGGAACTGTGTAAGCACCTGGTGTCTGAGGAAATGTACACAGCAGAAAACTCCTGGGCCGATCCTCAGCACTCTGACAAACCTATAATCCTACAGGTGGGGTCTGGGTTCGTCTGCCTGTTTATGGTTCTGGCTGACTGGAGCAAATCTCAGGCATTCAGCTCCTGCTTTCCCAACCCAAACCTGCTGCTCTCTTGAAGGAGGTTTGACCTGAATTCTCCACTCTGCTCTGCCCTATGCTTGAGAGCAGTGTTGGGTCGGGTCCTCCTGTTCCTTCAGTGTGTTCTCTGCCTCTGAGTTTTTAGTTAGCAAAGCTGCTGTGTCTGCCCTGCATACATTCACCCATGCGCCTTTGTCCCTGCCAAGCCACAGGTACACCTCAGCTTCCCTTTTAAAAGAGTTTCTCCATGGCCGCCATGCTGTAGTGTGGATCCCTAGGGGTACTGTTCTCCACATGCTCCCTCTTCCCCCAAATTGCCGTCTCTCACAGTCAGGGCTGACCACCTCCTTACAGGGCCTCTGACAATTTTAGATAGAGTTTCTCTCTGAATCTTTCCAAGAAGGCGTTGGGAAGATCCCCTCAGCTGTACGGTAACATATGGTGGTGATGGTGTGCGTTCCCTGCTCCCTCCAGAGGTCTTCAGCATCGGGCCTGCGTGTTCCCGCCATGCTCTTCCTGGAGCCTGCGCCTCCCAGGCCTTCTTTTGCTGCCCTGGTAGCTTGGCAGCTCGCAGGTCCTGAGCTGATCTACAACCGCCCTGGCTCTGTTAAGCCAGCAGTACTGGGATAGGCAGCGGTGACAGTCTGCCTAGAAAGCCCAGGTCATCGCCCCATGAGTGCCCTGCAGGCAGGCCGTTTTCTGTATGCTCCTGCACACCCGCCATGATCTCCTGAGCATATGCTCCCACTCACAGACACTTTCACTCACTCTCCGCTCTATGTTCTGACTTCAAATCCTGTCCAAGTCTGAGGGTAGATGAATGGAGCTTCCAGCTGCTCTGTTGCTGTTTTTGATCTGCCAATCCTTATATTTTTAATTATTTTTTTTGTTTGCTGCTCTAATTGAGTGGGGTTTTTTTCTACCTTGCCTTACAAATCACTGATTCAATCCTCTACTTCATCCAACCTACTATTTATTCCTTCTAGTGTATTCTTTATTTCAGATAGATATTCTATTGTTCATTTATGACTGGTTCTTTTTTATGGCTACTATGTCCTTTTGTCATGCTGTTGTGCATCCTTATAACAATCACTTTGAACTCTTTATCAGATAAATTGCTTGCCTTGAGCAATTTATAAATCTTTTTCTGAAGATTTCTACTATTTTTTCATTTCAGGCCTGATCCTTTGTACAAATTTTGGCTGTCTCTTTGTGTTTGTTTCTATGTATTAGATCGATCTGCTATGACTCCCAGTCTTCATGGGTGACCTTAGGTAGTGGGTGTCTAGTGGGGTCCAGTGGTGCAGTCCTATTGATCACCTGAGCTGGGTGTTTTGGGAATGTCATTTTTGTGGGTTATATGGGCTCTCCTGTTGTAATTGAGTCTTGACTGTTATTGGCCTATTCACGCATGGGATCAACCCTTAGTCTGGCTGACTGTGAGTCTAAACCCTGACCATGGCATTTGAGTTGCTGTGTAGGTACTGACCCCACGAAGTGGAATTTGCCTCTGCAGGGTTGTATGCCTGCTGAGATTTCCCTTTGGATATGCTGCATGGGAAACTTATGGGATCCTACTCTGGTGTTGTTTGAAGCTGGCTACTGACTGTTTGATTCTGAGCCTCTAGGGTAGGACTCTGGTGTAGGCCAATGTCAGATGCTGCCTATGACTGGCCCTGTGCAACCTGTTTGGAGTTAAAAGCAATCCACAGTTTTTGGCTGCCTCTGGTAGGCCTGGCTGTGTGAGAGAAGGACCAAGCGGTATAGCGAGGCTGGCTTTTTCCAGCGCTAGACCTGGGGGTAGATCAGCGAAAGTACCAAGGCACGCCAAATCTGCCTCTGCCTGCCTCCATGCGTGGGCTGACCATTAGGCTCAGTCACTGAAAAAGTCTCTGGCTGTACTTCTCAGCAGGAAATAAACTCTACAGGGTGAGATGAGGTGAGAGGGAGATCAAACAGTGGGGCTATTGCTTTCCCCCAGGCTAGTGCTGTTCTGAGGAGAGTGCCACACCCTAGAATGATGGTGTCTCTGCAGTTTTACAGAATGACTCATCACAGGGGTCCTGGTGACTGTCCCTTCAGCTTTCTCCCCAGGGCCAAAAACCCCAGACTGTCTTCACCTGACTCCAGTTCCATTTTCCCTCTGCTGAAGTCCAGGATGAGTGGTTGTGAACAAAATTTAATGTGTTGTCCTTTAAGACGGTGACTGTGTCTCTAGTCATCTCTGTTTGGTAGACAGAAACCCTGCTGCTTTTCATAGCCAGATATTATGTGGACACCTCTTCCTGGCTCTGGTGCTCTTGTACAGGGAGCCCAGCTTGGGGTTGAGACCCATGTTTCTCAGGGGGAAACCCCTCACAACCGAAATATTTTTTCTAGAACCTCAGCCACTGTCCGTGGGAACCTTCCAGTCTTTTTCCCATCTCTGCCCTTCCTACTGGTCTCCATGTTGATGCTTCTATAAATCCTTGGTTATAAGGCTCCTCTTCAGCTAGTGTTCATTGGTGTTTCAGGCTGCTTGCTGTATAATTTAGTTGTAATTCCTGTTTGGTACACTTGTCTCCATTTTCCCCCTACCACTCCTTTGGCATTTCTTTTTTTTTAATAATTTAATTTTTTTTTTTTCCTGATATGTCTCACAGGGCAAGGGTAAAAAAAAATAAAAATGAGTCTTCACCAAACTAAATTTTTTTCACAGGAAAGGAAACCATCGACAAAATGAAAAGATAACCTACCAAATAAAAGGAGATATTTGCCAATGAGACATCTGATAAAGAGTTATTATTCAAAGTTTATAAAGAACTTATATAACTCAACACCAAACCCCCCAAACAATCTAATTAAAAAATGGGCAGAGGACCTGGATAGACATTTCTCCAAAGGGGACACACAGATAGCCAATAGACATTTGAAAAGATGCTCAACATCACTAATCATTATTGAAATGTAAATTAGAACCACAATGATATATCCTCTCACACCTATCAGACTGGCTGTTATCAATAAATCACCAAGCAATGAGTGCTGGAGAGGATGTGGAGCAATGGGAATCTTCATGCACTGTTGGTGGGAATGCAGACTGGTGCATTCACTGTGGAAAATGGTATGGAGTTTCCTCAAAAAATTAAAAATGAAACTGCCTTATGACACAGTGATTATACTTCTGGGAACTTATCCCAAGAAATCAAAACAGTGTTTACAACGAATATGTGCACCCTTTTCATCGAAGCATTATTTACAATATCCAAGATTTGGAAGCAGCCTACATGCCCATCAATAGACAAATGGATAAAAAAAACTAATGGTACATATATACAATGGAATATATCTTGGTTATAAACAAGAATGATATCTTACTTCTTGCAACAACATGGTTGGACTTTGATGGTATTATCCTGAGTGAAATCAGTCAGAGAAAGAAAAATACCATATGATTTCTCTTATATGTGAAATCTAAAGAACAAAATAAACAAACCAACAAAATTAAAAGAGACTCATAGATACAAAGAACAGACTGATGGTTGCCAGAGGTTTGGGGATTTGGATGAAAAAGGTGATGGGATTGAGAAATATAAGGTTGTAGTTACAAAATAGTCATGGGGATATAAAGTACAGCAGAGAATATAGTCAATAATATTGTAATAACTATGTATGGTGCCAGGTGGTTACTGAAAATATCCAGGGGAAAACTTTGTAAAGTATATGATTATCTAACTACTGTGCTCTACACCTGAAACTAATACAAAATAATACTAAATGTAGACTTTGAAAAATAACATTTACAATACAATTTATTTGAGCCATTCTAATGGACTTGTATTGCTATCTCATTGTTAATTTAATGTTCATTTGACTTATGGTTAGTGATGTTAGACATATTTTCCTGTGCTTATTTGACATCCTTGTATCCTTTGGAAAAGTGTTTGCTCAAATCCTTTCCCATTTTTTAAATTGAATTCTTTGATTTCAAACTATGAAGTGTTGGCAGTTCTTTATATATTCTGGACACAGGATATCCTTTTGGCAAATGTGATTTTTGAACATTTCTATGGTCTGTAGCTTGTTTTTTTAAAAAAAATTATCAATGTCTTCTGTAGAAATAATTTTTAACATTTTTCCTTGGGTACAACACATGTAACATAAAATTTACCATTTTAAGCGTTTTAAAGTGTTCAGTTCAGTGGCAGTAAGTACATCAGAATGTATGTAGTCATTACCATTATCTCATTCCATACCTTTTTCATTACCCCAAATGGAAACCCACCAAGCAGGCATGCCCCTTTTCCCCTCCCATCAACCCTGGCAACCATTAATCTGCTTATATTTCTATGGATTTACAAAATCTGGGTACTTTATATAATTGGAATTATACACTACATTGTCTTTTGTGTCAGGCTTCTTTCACTTAGAACAATACTTTCAAGGTCCATCCATATAGTAGCATATATCAGCAGCTCTTTTTTATGGCTGAATAATATTCCATTGTATAGATATGTCACAGTTATTTATCTATTTATTCATTAATGGAAATTTGGGTTTCCAATTTTTGACTATTATTAATAGTAATTCTGTAAACATTCACATATAAGTTTTTGTTTGAAAACAAACTTTTTATTTTTTTCAGTGTATAAATGGCCATCCTATTGTATGTGGTTTCTCATAATGGTTTTGATTTACTTTTCCTTAATGGCATTAACCATCTTTTCCTGTGCTTGTTGGCCATTTGTGTCTATTATTTGGAGAATTATTTACCTGCCTTTTGATTATTTTTAAATTGGATTTTTTGTCACTTCGTTTTTGAGTTTTAAAGGCCCTTTGTTTATTCCGATATTAAACCTTTATCAGGTGTATGAATGGAAAATATTTTCTCCCATTTCCTGGGGTGTCTTTCACCTCTTGATAGTGTTCTTTGATGCACAATTTTTTATTTGTTAATGTTTACTTTGATTTTACTTTTGTTGCTTGTGCTTTTGGTGTCATATTATAAAAAACATTGCCAAAACTACATTTTCTTCTAAGAGTTTTATAGTTTTAGCTCCTACTTTTAAGTATGTAATCCATTTTGAGTTAGTTTTTGTAAATGGTTTGAGATAAGGGTAAAATTTCAGTCTTTTGCATGTGGATATCCACTTTCTACAACATCATTTAAGAGACTATTTCCCTCACCCTCCATTGAATGTTTTTGATATCTATATTAAAAAATCAGTTGATTGTGAGTGTATGGGTTTATTTGGACTCTCAGTTATTTCCACTGATTTATTTTTATGTCCATACTATACACTTTTGATTACTGTAGGTTTGCAGTAAGTAGTAGTAACTTTTAAAATGGGGTAGCATGAGTTTCCAATATTATTCTTTCCAAAATTATTTTGGCTCTTTTGGATCCTTTGCAATTCTATATTAATTTTAGGATTGGCTTTTCAATTTCTTGAGAGAAGGCCTTTCATATATTGAAAAGAATTGCGTTAATTGATTTGTGGTGTATGAGTATTTCAATCTTAATAGTATTAAGTATTTTAATCCATGAATAAGAATGTATTTTCATTTATTTAGGCTTTTGTTAATTTATTTCAACAATGTTTTTTAGTTTTCAGTGTATAAATCTTACATCTCCTTGGTTAAATTTATGTCTAAGCATTTCATTATTTTGATACTTTAATAAATGGAATAATTTTCATAAATTCTCTTTCAGATTGTTTATGGCTAATGTTTAATGTGTATTGTATGCAGCCAATGTTGTGTGTTTATTTGTATTCTGCAACTTTACTAACTTTGTTTAGTAGCTCAGTTTGGTTTTGTGGCTTGGTTAGTGTTCTCAATTAATAAGATTGTGTCTTTTGTATGTAGAGATAGTTTTATTTCTCCCTGTATAATGTGGATAATTTTTATTTCTTTTTCTTGCCTGGTTTCTTTAGTAGGAACTTTTAGTGCAATGTTGAGTAGAAATGGCAAAAGTAATCATTCTTGTCTTGTTCCTGATTTTACAGGGAAAGGTTTTAGTTTTTTAAAATAAAGTATGATGTTAACTGTGGGTTTTCCATATTTGCCCTTTTCATATAGAGCAATTTTCTTTCTTTTTCTAATTTGTTGAGAGTTTTTACCATGAAAGGTTGTTGGAGTTTGACACACTTATTTTTTGCATCTATTGCAATAATTACATGTTTCCCCCCTTATTTTATTAATGTAGTGTATTACATTGACTGAATTTCTTATGTTTATCTTTGCATTCTGGGTTAAATCCCACTTGGCCATGTACTATAATACTTCTAATATGCTGCTGGATTCACCTTCAGATGTTTTGTTGAGGATTTTTGCGTCTATACTTGTAAAGGACATTGGTAGGCTGTTTTCTTCTATTTATTTATTTATTTATTTATTTATTGTTCAAGTACAGTTGTCTCCATTTTCCCACCACCTCTCCCCCCTCCCCACCCAACCTCACCTCCCACCCTTGATCCTGACCCCGCTTTGGCTTTGTCTATGGGTCCTTTATACATGTTCCTTGATGACCCTTCCCCTTTTCCCTCATTATCCCCTTCCCCCTCCCCTCTGGTTGCTGTCAGTTTGTTCTTGTAGTTTTATTATGTTGTCTGACTTAAGTATCAGGGTAACAACTCACCGAATGAGTTAGGAAGTATTTTTTCCTCTTTTTTTTTAAATAATTGGAGAAGAACTGGTGTTAACTCTTTAAATATTTGATAAAACTCACCAATTAACACTCTGATCCTGCACTATTTTTCATGGGTAGTTTTTACATTATTAGCTCAATCTTTTGTTATACATATATTCTGATTTTTTATTTCTTTTTCTGTCAGTTTTGGTAGTTTGTATGTTTCTAAGGATTTGTGTATTTTATCTAGGTAATCTAATTCACTGGTATGCAACTATTCAGAATAGTCTCTCATAATCCTTTTCTACTTCTGCTAGGTCAGTTGTAATGACCCCTCTTCGGTTTCAAATTTTATTATAGTTATTTGTGCCTTCTCTCTTTTTCTTCATTAGTGTAGGTAAAAGTGTCTCAATTTTGTTGATATGGCTAAAGAATCACATTTGGTTATGTTGATCCTTTCTGTTGTTTTGGATTTTCTATTTTGTTTATCTTTGTTCTGATGTTTATTATTTCATTTCTTCTGTTTGCTTTGGGTTTAATTTGATCTTTTTCTAGTTCTTTAAATTATAATATTAGGTTTTTAAATTTAGATATCTCTTCCTTTTTAATGTAGGCATTCAAAATCATAAGCTTCCCTCTGAGCACTGCTTTTACTGTATCACATAGGCTTTAGTATTTTGTGTTTTGTTTTCAGTGGTTTCGATATATTTTCTAATTTTCCTTGTGATTTCTTTTTTGATACATTGGTCAAAGAGTGTGGTTTCATTTTTACATATTTGTGAGTTTTCTAGTATTCCTTCTGTTCCCGATGTCTAGTGACATTCCATTGTGGTTGTGGAAGATACTTCGTATTATTTCAGTCATTTAAAATTTATCAAGATTGTTTTGTGACTTAAAATGTCTTCTAGAGAATGTTTCATGTACACTTGACAATAATGCATAGCCTCCTTATTGGGAGACTATTTTGAATATATCTGTTAGTTCTACTTGGTTTATAGACTTGTCAAGTTTTCTATTTATTTATCTTATGTATAGCTCTTCTATTCAATATTGAAAGTGGGGTATTGACATCTCCAGCTAGTGTTATAGAATTATCTACTACTCCCTTCAGTTCTGCCAGTTCTTAATTCATATATTTTGGAACTCTGTTGTTAAGTGTGTATATATTTATAGATGCTATTTGTTCTTCTTAGATTGATCCTTTTATCAATATACAATGTATTTCTTTGTCTTTTATGACAGTTTTTTAAAAAATTGAAAGCCTATTTTTTCTTCTGAAATTGGTACAGCCATCACCACTTCTTTCTGGTCATTATTTGGATAGAATATCTTTTTCCATGCTTTCACTTCAACCTATTTGTATCACTGAATCTGAAGTGAGAATCTTGTAGACAGCATATGAATAGATCATTTTTTAATTCTTTATATTAATTGGGATATTTACTTTGTTAACATTTAAAGTAGTTATTGATAAGAAAAGACTTCTGTCATTTGTGGTTTGTTATCTATATGACTTTTGTTCCTCAATTCCTAGATTATTGCTTTATTTTATATTTAGTTGATTTGTTGTAGTGTACCATTTTAATTTCTCCATTTTTTGTGTTTTTAGTGACTTTCTTAGTCATAACCTTGATCATTACAATTAATGTCTTAAACTGATAATAATCCAGTTTGAATTAATACTATCTTAGCTTCAGTGGTGTACAATGACTCTGCTTCTATATACTTTCATTCATCACTCCCCCTGTGTGTTGTTATTGTTAGAAATTACATCTTTATACATTGCAGATGCAATAATGCATGTTTAATTATTGTTTAATGCATTCGTCTTTTTAAGTCACAAAGAAAAACAGGAGTTACATGCCCTGGCTAGTGTGATTCAGTGGATTGAGTGCCGGCCTGAGGACCAAAGGCTTGCCAATTCGAATCCCAGTCAGGGGACATGCTTGGGTTGCGGGCCAGGTCCCCAGTAGGGGGGCACATGAAAGGCAGCCACACACTGATGTTTCTCTTCCTTTCTTTCTCCCTCCCTTCCCCTCTGTCTAAAAAATAATAAATAAAATCTTTAAAAAAAGAAAAATGAAAAAAGTTGAGTTACAAACAAAAAATACAATATCAGTTTTATATTTACCTATGTGGTTACCTTTACCAATATTCTCTATTTTTTGTATGGTTTCAAGTTAAAATCTAGTGTCTTTTTTTAATGACTGAAAGATTGCAGATCTAGCAATGAATGATTTTTGCTTTTGCTGTTCTGGGAATAGCTTAATTTCTCCTTCATTTTTTAAAAAATATTTTATTTATTTAGTTTTAGAGAGAGGGGAAGGGAGGGAGAAAAAAAGGGAGACAATGATCAATGTGTGGTTGCCTCTCACACTTTCCCTATGGGGTAACCTGCCCGCAACCCAGACATGTACCCCGACTGGGAATCAAACTGGTGACCCTTTGGTTCACAGGTCAGGGCTCAATCCACTAAGCCACACCAGCCAAGGCTCTCCTTCCATTTGGATAAATAATTTTACCATATATAAAATATTTGGCTAACAGTTTATTTCATTACTTTATATATGTTATCACACTGCATCCTGGTTTTTATGTTTTAAAAATATTTTATTGAAGCAAATACATTTATTTATTTTGTAATTAATTTTATTTTTTACTTTTCCAAAGCTATATTGAGATATGATGACAGATGAAAATCTATATATTTAGGTTGTAAAATATAATTTTTATAGGTATGCAATGTCATGACCTAATATACATAAACACTGTGAAATGATTACCACAATCAACTTAACACATCCACCACCTCACGTAGCCACATTTTTTGTATTGGGAATGCTTAAGATATATTCTCTTAGTAAATTTAAATTATACAATGCAGTATTATTAACGAAAACCATCATCCTGTACATTAAATACCCCAACTTATTATTCATCTTACAATTGAAAGTTTGAAACTTTTCACCAACATCTCCCAATTACACCCATCCCCCAACCCTTGGAAAGAATCATTCTACTCTGGTCCTATGAGTTTGATGTTTTTAGATTCCACAAATAAGTAAGGTCATATAGAATTTGTCTTTATTTGTCTGGCTTACTTCACTCAGCATAATGTTCTCCAGGTTCATGAATGTTGTTTTAAATGACCAGATTTCCTTCTTTTTAAAGGCTGAATAATATTCTATTATATAAATATACCACTTTTTTATCCATTCATCTGTTGATTGGCATTTAAGTAGTTTTCCATATCTTGGCTATTGTAAATAATGCTTCAATAAACATGAAAGTGCAGATATCTCTTTAATATCATGTTTTCGTTTACTTTGGATATATAACTATAAGTGACATTGTAGGAGCATATGGTAGTTATATTTTTGATCTTTTGAAAAAACCTCTATACTGTTTTCCTAAGGGCTGTATTAACTTATGTTCCCACCAACAGTGTATAAGGGTTCTATTTTCTCCACACCCTTGCTAACACTTGTTATCCTTTGTGAGTTTGATATAGGCATCCTAACAGGTGTGAAGTGTTAATGTCACTGTGGATTTGGTTTGCATTTTCCTGGAAATTAATGATGTTGATCACCTTTTCATATACCTGTTGGGCATTTGTATGTGTTCTTTAGAAAAATGTCTATTCAGATTCTTTGCCCATATCTTAATCTTGTTTTGCTATTAAGTTATATGAGGTTTTTAATATATATTTTGGATTTTAACCCCTTATCAGATAAATGCTTTGCAGCTTTTCCCTCATTCTGTAGGCTGTCTTTTTGTTTTTTGATCATTTCTTTTGCTGTGCAAATACTTTTTAGTTATTGTTTCCCATTAATTTATTTTTGTTTTTGTTGCCTGTGCTTTTGGTGTCATAGCCAAAAACCCACTGCCAAAAACAATCTCAAGAAACGCTATGTTTTCTTCTAGTTTTACAGTTTCAACTCTTACATTTAAGTCTTTCACCCATTTTGAGTTGGTTTTTGTGTATGGCGTAAGATAGAAACTAATTTTATTCTTTTGCATGTGAATATCCAGTTTTTCCAGCACTATTTTTTGAAGAGAGTATCCTTTCATCATTGTATATTCATGCTTTCCTTGTCAAAGGTGAGTTTACCATGTATGTATGGCTTTATTTCTGGGCTCTCTATTCTGTTCTTTTGGTCTATGTGTCTATTTTATGCCTGTACCATACTGTTTTCATTATTATAGGTTTGTAGCATAGTTTGAATCCAGGAAGACTGATGCCTCCAGGTTTGTTTTTCTTTCTCATCATTGCTTTGGTTCTTCAGGGCTTTCTATGGTTCCATACACATTTTAGGATTTTTTTCTATTTCTGCGAAAAAAATGTCATTGGAATTTTGATAAGGATTGCATTGAATTAGTAGATTGCTTTGAGTAATATGGACATTTTAATAATGTTAATTCTGATCCATGGACATATGATATATTTCCATTTATTTGTGTTTTCTTCTGTTTCTTTCATCAATGTCTCTTAGTTTTCAGAGTATAGATCTCTTATTAATTACATTTATTACTCAGTATTTCATTGTTTTGATGCTATTAAGTGGGATTTTTTCTTAATTTCCACTTTATATAGTTTACTAATATATAGAAACACAACTAAATTTTATGTATATATTTTGTGTTCTGCAACTTTACTAAATTTGTTTATCATTTTAACAGTTTTTGATAGTCTTTAGGAATATCTATATATACATTCATGTCATCTGCAAACAAAAACAATTTTACTTCTTTTTAAAAAAATAATTATTGCCTAATTTCCCTGACTAGGACTTCCAGTATTACATTGAATAGGAGTGGTGAGGGTGGGTATCATTGTCTTGTTCCTCATCTTAGACAAAAACTTTCAGCCATTCACCATTGAGTGTAATGTTAGTTATGGGTTTGTAAAATGACTTTTATTAAGTTGAGGTCTTGTCCTCCTATACATAATTTTTTGAGAGTTTAAATAATGAAAAAATGTTAACTTGTCAAGTAGTTTTTGTATATACTGAGATGATAATGTGGTTTTGTTTTTCGTTATTTTAACATGGCATATCACATTGATCAATTTGCATATTTTAAACAAACCTTTCATCTCAGAGATAAATCCCACTTGATTGTGGTGTATGATCCTGTTAATGTGCTGCTGAATTGGGTTTTCTAATATTGTGTTGAGGAATTTTTGCAGGCGTGGAAACAAACTCCTTTTAGGGAGGAGTGGAGAGTTGATTTTATCACTGGGCTAAGTTGCGGGGAGAAGATTCAGGGAGTTTGCATATACTCATTCAGGCTCCCAGATGCAGGCTAATGAGAAGCTTGACCCATCATGCAGCAGCTGTAAAAAGTATGTAGTCAAATCTCTTCCAGGGAGAAATTGGGAGCCTTGACTTTCGTCCTGTTCGCTCTGTGCTGAGTCTGGGGTATAAAACCATCTCTTCATTTAGTGTGGTCCCACAGGATTCATAAATGCCAAGCCCTTTCAGTTCTTAGAGCTATGTGATTTGGATACTCCTCAGTCAGCTGGCAGCCATAACAGTGAGGGTGCTAGATGTGTGGACAAGTTCCTTCTAGAAAGAAGATGGAGGCTTGGATTCATTGCTGTAGCAAGCCCTAAGGAGAAGGCAGGATAAATGCCCACTAGCTGTTTTAAGGTCCTGGGAGGATTCCAGTCAGCACCTTGTTGCAAGCTGATGAGAAGTTGGACTATTGGGTTATAGCAGAGAATGTGTGTAATAAAATTCCTTTCAGTGAGAAACTGGGAGATGGGCATTTTTGCTTCTTTCCTCTGCAGTGAGCCCAGAGGTTGTAATCATGGGAAATGTCTTTGTTTAACGTGGTCCTAGAGGACTTACAAATATCAAACCCCATTGGCTCTCAGAACTAGGTAATGTAGGGGCCCATATCTCTAGATGGCAGCTCTAAGAGTTGGGGCACTAGATATCTGGACAAGTTTCTCCCAGGGACAAGCTGGAGGCTTAGTTTCATTTGTAGAAAGACAGGTAGAAGGCATTAACAGTGCCTACTGGCTCTTTCAGGCTCCTCAGGGAATCCCAGGCAGCAGCTATATGCAGGCTGATTAGAAGACAGATCCTTGGGCTGCAGCAAGGAATGTATGCAGTCCAACCACTTCCAGGGAGAAATGGAGATGGGCATTTTTCCCTGCTCCTTCTGCGATGAGCCCCAGGTGGGGATAGCTGTGGGGAGTGCTTGTGTGCCTATTTAAAAACCAGCTTTGTTTAATGTGGACATGGGAGGATTTGTGAATGCCAAGTCCAACTGGATCCCTAAACTACATAATTTGGGAGTCAGTCCCTCAGGTGGCAACTTTAATATTTGGGGCGTTAGAAGTGTGGTCCAAAACCTTTGCTCTTCAGGGAGAAACTAGACATTGGGAATTCCCTTCCAACTGTAAGATGCAGTACCCAGGGTGGATTTAAAGCAACAGTGTGTCTTAGCCATTTTGACCTGTTTCAATGTGGATATTGTCTCAGTTGCCTAATGTATAGAAATCACTCAACAAATTTCTATATTTCTTTCAGAGGGAAATGATCCAGCGTAGCTGTATATAGATTGTTGGGAGTAGGGAAAGTAGGGAGCCTCCTATCCTGGCATCTTGCTGATGTCTGACAATCTATTTAGTTTACTGTTTATTATAATAGGATGTAACTATGGAACAGTCAGATGGAAGAGATGCATAGGACAGGTTACGTGGGAAGGGGTGTGAAGTTTCCATGCCCTCTCCTGGTGTGTCCTTCTCCCAGGACCACATTGATGATATTGAAGGATATGCAAAAGAGCTAACCTCATGCAGAGATGTGGTTGGAAAAAAAGGTTATTTTACTAGGCTCTTCAGATAACTGGATACTCTCCTTAGATATTACACCAAAATTCAACAAGTGGTATTTTAAAATTTTAGTTACAATGTGGAATCTAAAACCTTACCATTAAAATTTGTATACTCTATTACATTAAAATATATTAGTCTATCTCAAGCCAAGATCTGGGAACGACCCAAGTGCACATCAGTAGATAAGTGGATAAAAATAGTTGTGGTACATTTGCACAATGGAACACTATGCAGCTATAAAAAAAGGACACTTTACCTTTTGTGATAACATGGATGGAACTGGAGATTATTATGCCAAGTGAAATAAGCTAGTCAGAGAAATACAAATACCATATGATCTCAATTATATGTTGACTCTAATGAACAAATAGAAACAGAGGCATGCATACACGGAACAGCCTGACAGCTATCAGAAGAGAAGTGGTTTGGGGCACTGGATGAAAGAAGGTAAAGGGATTATCAAAAAAACATATGTACATAACACATAGACACAAACAACAGTGTGAGGATAGCCAGAGGAAAAGGGGGCAGCGCTAGGTGGAGGCGAGAAAAGTGGGGATAAATGGAAACAGAAAGAGACTTTGCTTGGGGCAGTGGGCACAAAATGCAGTGTGCAGATATTTTGTTGAATTGTACACTTGAAACCTGTATAGTTTTGCAAATCAATGTCTCCTTAATAAATTCAATAACAGTACAGTATACAATATCAAAAATTCACATAGGATAATAGTTCTACCAATCTCATCACAAAAGTCTTCAAGTATTGGGCAGCTCCTATGCTCAATGTGATGGATGTATATACAGTTTTACCAAATTCTAAATCTGCTTAAAACCTTGAATTTTGCCATTGAAAATAAATGCTGCCAGATGTTTTCTTTGAAGTAATAGACTCTCTCTGTTCATTGTTTGAGCAAATATCTGCAAAATACTAAAGTATGAATAAAACATAGTTTTTGTTTTCTTCCAAATAAAAATGTCATTTTATGAAAAACAAGGCTAGTTCAATTTATAACTCAAACAAATTCACAACACTTTTGCTTGGTTATACTATCATACTTTACTATGCATCAAAGTACTTCATGTGTACTTCCCATTTTGTTACACAGAATATTAAGAAATATGCATTTGGGGTTGATTTTTAACTCTTTTTTCACTTTTTAAAAAATTTTATTGTATTTTTTCCATTACCATTTAGTCCCCTGGTACTCCCCTCCCCCTGCAATCACTACACTGTTGTACATGTCTGTGAGTCCTTTTTTCCTTTTTGCTCAATCCCTCCAGACTTACCCTCTCCTCCTTAGCTATCGTCCTGTTCTCTGTGAGTCTGTCTCTATTTTGATTGTCAGTTCACTTTATTCATTAGATTCTACATATGAGTGAAATTATATGGTATTTGTCTTTCTCTGACTGGCTTATTTCACTTATAATAACGTCCTCCAGGACTATCCATGCTGTTGCAAATGGTAAATTTTTCTTCTTTCTTATGGCCAAGTAGAATTCCACTGTGTAAATGTCCCATAGTTGTTTTATCCACTCATCTACTGATGGACACTTGGGCTATTTCCATATCTTGGCAATTGAAAATAATGCTGCAGTGAACACAGGGGTGCTTATGTGCTTTCAGATTATTGTTTTGGGTTCCTTCAGATATTCTCAGAAGTGGGATCGCTGGGTCAAAAGGCAGATTCATTTTTAATTTTTTGAGATATCTCCATACTGCTTTCCATGGAGGCAGCACCAGTCTGCATCCCCACCAACAGCGTAAAAGAGTTCCCCTTTCTCCACATCCTCTCCAGCAATTGTTGTTTATTGATTTATTGATGATAGCCATTCTGCCAGGTGTGAGATGATATCTTATTTTGGTTTTAATTTGCATTTCTCTAATGATTAGTGATGTTGAGCATTTTTTCATATGTCTATTGGCCATCTGTATGTCTTCTTTGGAGAAGTGTCTGTTCAGGTCCTTTGCTCATTTTTAATTGGGTTGTTTGTTTTATTGTGTGTTGAGTTTTGTAAGTTCTTTATAAATTTTGGATATTAACCCCTTATCAGATGTATCAGTGAATATGTTCCCCTATTGTGTGGGTTGTCTTTATATTTTGTTAATGATTTCCTTTGGTGTGCAAAAACTTTTTAGTTTGATATAGTCCCATTTGTTTATTTTTTCTTTTGTTTCCCTTGCCTGGGGAGATATCTCTGATAAAATATTGCTATGAGCAATTTCTGAGATTTTGCTACCTATGCTTTCTTCCATGATTTTTATAGTTTTGTGTCTAACATATAAGTCTTTAATCCATTTTGGATTTATTCTTGTGTCTAGAAGGTGGTCTTGAAACTAGAAGGTGGTCTAGCTTCATTTTTCTGCACATACCTGTCCAATTTTCCCGACACCATTTATTGAATAAACTATCTTTATCCATTGTACATGCTTGCTTACTCTGTCAAATATTAATTGACTATAAAGATGTGGGTTTATTTCTGGGCACATACCGTGTTCATGGATAGAAAGAATTAACATCATTAAAATGTCCATACTACGCAAAGCAATCTACATATTCAACACAATTCCCATCAAGAGTCCAATGATGTTTTTCACAGAACTAGAATGAATATTTCAAAAATTTTATATGGAACCACAAAAGGCCTTGCATAGCAACAGTGATCCTGAGAAAGATGACCAAAGTTGGAGGAATCATGCTATCTAACGTCAAACCATGCTATAAGGCCATAGGAATAAAAGCAATATGGTACTAGCATAAAAACAGACACATGGATCAAGGCTAGCTATTTCATAAAATTAACTGCTATATTTGGGACATTCTTAAGTGAAACTGACTTTTCCCCCCTTCAAGTGCATGGTAGCAAAGAATACAATAATTCGCTAGTACAGTTTGGTGCTACTTCCTTGATTTGTGCTAAGGCAGCAGAAGTTTTACTCACCATTTCCTTCTTTTTAATTCCTCACCCAAGGATATGTTTATTAATTTTAGAGAGGAAGAGAGAGAAGTGAGAGGGGAGAGGGAGAGAGAAAGCAACAGGTTTGGAAAGGCATATGATGGAAAATAGCCCCTGCTTTGCTAAATTAAGGCAACAAATCATGCCAATTTACTTAAGAACATAGATTCAACCCTGCCAATGAAGATTTAAGATACACACAGAGTATGTTGAAGAAATGAAAATCATTTGAGTACATAGTGTCTCAAGCTTCAGGAGAATTTTGTGATTGTCATATTCACTTACTTTCTATTTAAAAGAAAAAAAAGGACAAATAGTATGAGGTAAGGGAGCAGCCTCTAAATTCCTCTCCCCAAAAGACAAACTGTCTAATTCATTGGACTGTGCACTGCTAGGAATTCATCAATAGTATATCACTGTTCTTCTTTGCACAGGTGTGTCTATCTCATTGATTGGTTGTCCAACAAATCTGACTCTAATCTATCTTATTGAGAGGCTTTGTCTCTTACGATATGCCTTAATTAGTTTGCTGAGAAGTGTTTGTCATTTATTTTGAACTGAATCACAGATCTATCATAGAATTAAACATAAAATAGTTGGAAGTGAACTTTTCAGTAACTTCTTCTAACCTTCTACCTGATAGAGCAATCTCCTCTACAGTATCTGTGCCTAGAGGTCATTCAGCAGGTCCTTAGGTACTTCTGATAACAGGAAGCTCTTTAACTTGTGAAACAGACCGTTTTATTTTATTTTATTTTATTATTTTATCTTATTTTATTTTATTTTGATTATTTTTCCAACAAATACTTATTGAGGACCTGCTCTCTTCCTGTATTGGTGAAGGAACTAGAGATAGAACAGTGAGAAAAACAAGAATATTCCATGATTTCATGAAGTTTAAACACAAGTGGATTAAATTTCCAATTCATTACCCCCAAGAAATATACTCGGGATAGACTCTAGATATCTGGTTTATGTTTTATGAGTTTTTAGTTTGTTTTTTTTAAATGGAATGATATTTTTATTAGAGTTATTAAGCTACATTTCTCTAGTTAATAATATGTTGTAGTCTTCCAGATAAAGATGCCTTAATATAATTAATTGTGCTCATATTCAACTAGACACTAAAGAGAATGAGAAATAAGGAAGAAATCTCCGCCTCTATACATTAAGAGAAGGCTATGTCCCTCAATCACATTTAATCTGTAACACATGAGCTATTAGTTAGGCAGTACAATAGGCTATAATGTGAAAAACAAAGATGTGCAAAAAGATTTCTTATACAAATTAGTGTTTTATTCTCCTTATATGACATAAAGTCAAGGGATGCTATGTGAGCTTCACAATAACATCTCAACCAGGCAACATCTTCATTTCTTTTTACACATTCCTACACATAGTTCAGAAAATATATATATTTTTCTGAACTAATTGAGAGTAAGTTAGAGATATTTTGCCCTTTAACCCTAAGTACTTCCACATATATTTCCCAAAATCAAGAACAGTTTCATAAAATTTTATTATAGTTATCAAAATTAAGAAATTAACATTATTGAAATATTTTATCTAATATATTAATTTTATTCAAAGTCTACCAATTGCCCTAATGATGTCCTTTATGGGAAAAGAAACTCACAGATCACATGTAGTATGTAGTTGTCACATTCCTTCCATGTACTTTACTTGTGAGCTTTAATATTCTGTCAAGGCTACCTAGAGCTGGTCCTTTTTGCAGTTTTCTTGTGTTGATTACCTACAGTAACCAAGGCAAAGATACCTAAATTTGCTTGGAATGCTAAAGGGGTTAGAATGATTTATAATGTAAAACTAAAAAATGCAACAACTGACTTTGTACCCTAGGAGGGCCAAAGTCCACTCCTCTATTAAGGGCCACATTGGTGATGGAGACACTAGTATTTTTGAACTCAGTGATGGTTGTTATCTGTAAGTGTGATCAATAGTGTGAAATTCTGTGATGGAAATGGGCTCTACAATGTCAGTGTGAATTATGAGATTTTGGAATTACAGAGGCAAGATGGTAACTCTTAGCCACCGAGATTTATTAATGTAATAGTTAGCAAAGATGGAATGGTAATAGTAATGCCTTGATGCACAGAAATCGATGGCAATTGAAATAGATCATGATGTTTCTAAATGGGGAACCAACTACACTGTTGCTAAATTTGATTATAATATTTTAAAAGTGGAAAGCTAGTAACCAGTGGGATGGTGTCAGATGCCACAATGGGAAGTTTCACTCCCTCACAAGTTTCCAGATTTATGTCAGTTCACAGACCTATTGATTCAAGATGATGCTGAGCCACCTCACATGTAAACAGTAAATCTTCCTTTCATATATCCCCAAAACAGACTTCAGCCATTTCCCAGGAGAGTTGTACACTGAGCAAAAGGGAATAGCTAGACTCTGAAACTGTTATATATAGCAGTGATTTTCAACTTTTTTCACCCTATGACACCCATAAACTAATTATTAAATTCTACACCACACCAAACATATATAGATATTGCCAATCTGAAAAAAATAGGTTAATGTTGATTGGTTTAAAAAATTATAATAGTAATTATATACCTTTTTTGCTCCAAAGTGAATTTTTTAAAAGCCAGGTGCCTGTACTTGCATATAAGGACTTCTGTTACTAAGAATTAAACAATCAGACACACTCTCATTATGTGACATGACCAATATGATGCAACTCTGTTATACAACCTCTGTATTTATGGTTCAACACAGGGCATTCACACCAGACAGGTATTGTTGTGTTGGCTGTCATTAGTTTATTTGACAATCGAAGGGTAAAAAGGTCAGTGCCCCTGATTAAATAGTCAAGTACTTCATATTTTAAAAATTCATGCATCACACTGGTTGAAAACGCTGATCTGTAGTGTTGAGCTAACATTAATCACAGAGGACTTAAAACATTGTCATGTTCCTCTGATTAGTGTGGAGACCCTCAGAATCCACATTAAAAAAGGGAGTTTTGGCCCATCCTTATATCATAGTGGGTCAATGAGACCACACACACACTGTGGCTCTTCCTCTGATTTCTGGTTATGTAGTTGGTATACACAATCTTAAATGCTGGAAGACCGTTCCAGCATTTCTCTGGAAAGTTATTTCCAGAGTTCTCTGGAGAGTAATTTCTCTGACTTGTAGATTAAGGGTCATTATAGTAGGAAAGGCCAAATGAGAACCCCTCAACATTCTTGTGCCAGAAATTTTAATCAGAAAAATTATCATATTCTTAATAGTATTTCAGAAATTAGTGTCACCATCAGGATTTAAAAGATGTAGTACTTTTGGCTTGGAGATCCAAGATGGTGTAGTAGTAAGTGGAAGCTACACTAATCTCTTCCCAGGTCCAATCTGGAATTACAACTAAATTGTAGAGAAATCATCTTGAATAACCAAGTGAACACTAACTGGAGAGAAGCCTTATAATGACAGACAGAAGAAACTGCTTCACCACAATGAGTCTGTAGGAAGTGCATAGGAGGTGCAAGAGGGCTGGCTGGGCTCCAATGGGTGGCAGCTGAAGGGCTGGAGGGATATATCAGTGAATGGAGGGTTCCCCTGGGAAGTGTGGGGTCTAAACCCCAAGATGGGCTCCCCAACCTATACCACTAGAGCCAGAAAGGAACCCAGATAATATGCAGCTGTGAAGAGCAGCAGAGTTTCTGTCTGACAAGGAGAGATGACCAGAGAGGCGGCTACCTCTTAAAAGGCCAACACACAAAATTTGATTTGCAGCCACCTATCCTGGGCTCTGGCAGAGGGAGGGGAGAGTGGACTAGGGATGCATGAGGAGAGCCTGGGGTTGGTCACTCTGGGGAGAGAACTGAAGGAACAGCTGCCTGGATTCCCATGCTGAGTCATTCCCTCTACGGCAGAAACCATTACTCTCAGATAGAGCACTTCTCTCCAAGTGGTATCAGCCTGAAGGGAAGCAATAGCTCTGCCTGCAGGAATTACTCTCTCCTACCCTGCAGTGCTTAAGCCAGGTTGCTGATTACAGCTTAAGGCTATATCAGTTATTGGTTTAACAACTAAGGTGGAAAATACTAAGAAGCAGCCAAACTGGGAAGACAAGGAAACAGACCCCAAATGAAAGAATAAATGAATTTTCCAGAACTAGAGAAACTGGAAGAAAGCAATTTATCAGATAGAGAGTTTAGACTGATGATTATAAGATAATATCATGAAAAAAGACATAGAAACCATAAAAAATGACCAGTCGGAAATAAAAAAATGCAATATCTGAAATAAATAATACACTGAAAGGAATAAACAGTAGGTGAGATGAAGCAGAGGATCTAATCAATGATTTGGAAAATAAGGTAGAAAAAAGCAACCAGGCAAAGCAGCAAAAAGAAAAGAGAATTTTAAAAAATGAGGAGAGCTTAATAAATATTTTGGACACAATGAAGCATAACATCTGCCTTATGGGAATACCAGAAGGAGAAGAGAGAGAGCAAAGGATCGAGAACATATTTAAAGAAATAATGACTGAAAATGTCCTGATCTGATAAAGTTAAAAAAAAAAAGTTCAGGAAAGAGAGTCCCAAACAAGTTGGACTCAAAGAGACCTACACCAAGACACATCAAACTTAAAATGATGAGGCTTAAAGACAATGAGATAATCCTAAAAGCTACAAGAGAAAAGCAGATAGTTACATACAAGGGAGCGCCAATTAGACTCTCATCTGATTTGTCAACAGAAAATTTCAAGCCAGAAGGGACTTGCATGAAATATTCAGGGGTGATAAAAAGCAAGGACCTACAACCAAGGCTACTTTACCTAGTAAGCCTATCATTTAGAATCAAAGGAGAAATACAGAGCTTCCTAGGCAAAATTAACTAAAGAAATTGGTAAACACCAAACCAGTGCTGCAACAAATGTTAAAGGGCTTGCCTTAAGAAGAAGAAGGGAAAGTAAAAAATAACTGAGGAAAACAGTCTAAAAATAACATGGAGCTAAATACATATCTATAAATAATCACCTCAAATGTAAATGGCTTAAATGCTCCAACTGAAAGACACAGGATAGCTAAATGGATAAGAAAACAAACCTATATATATGCTGCCTCTGAGATGCCCATCTCAGATCGAAAGATACCAGACCAAAAGTATAGGGATGGAAAAAGATATGTCATGCAAATGGAAAGGAATAAAAAAAGGTAGGGTAGCCACACATATCAGGCAAAATAAGCTTTGAAACCAAGGCTATAGTAAAAGACAAACAGGGACTACATAATGATAAAGGAAACAATCCAACAAGAGGATAGAAACCTAATAAGCATTTACATACCCAACATAGGAGCTCCTAAATATGTAAAGCAAATCTTGATGGACATAAAGGGAGAGACTGACAAAAATACAGTCATAGTCAGAGTTTTTAACACCCCAATGACTTCAGTAGATAGGTCTTCCAGACAGAAAATCAACAAGGGACAGCAGCCTTAAATGACACACTAGATCAAATGGATTTAATTGATATCTTCAGAGCATTTCACCCCAAAGCAGCAAGATATACATATTTTTCAATAGGACATGAAACAGTTTTCTAGGATAGACCACATGCTAGGACACTAAACCAGTCCCAATAAATTTAAGAAGATTGAAATCATATCAAATATTTTCTCTGACCACAATACTATGAAACTGGAAATCAATCATATGAATAAAACTGAAAAACACACAAAGACATGGAAGGTAAATAACATGTTATTACACAATGAAAGGGTAAACAATGAGATTGAGGAAGAAATCAAAAGATACATTGAAACAAATGAAAATGAGGACACAATCCAAAATATGTGGGATACAGGAAAGTAATCCTAAGAGGGAAATTCATAGCATTACAGGCCTATCTCAAAGAACAACAATAGCAAAAAAGCTCAAATAAACAATCTAACTTCACATATAAAGGACTTGAAAGTGAGCAGAAGGAAGGGAATGATAAAGACCAGAGCAGAAATAAGTGAAATAGCTTCTAAAAAAATACAAAAGATAAATGAATCCAAGAACTGGTTCTTTGAAAAGATAAACAAGATTGTCAAACTTTAAATCAGACACCAAAAAAAGGACCCAAATAAATAAAATCAGAAATGAAAGTGGAGAAATAACAACTGACACCAAAGAAATAGAAAGGATTGTAAGAAAATATTGTGAGAAACTGTTTGCCAACTAACTAGATAAAATGGATAAAGTGGATAAATTCCTAGAAATATACAACCTTCCAAAACTAAATCAGGAAAAATCAGAGATTATGAATAGATACATTGCACCTAGTTAAATTGAAGCAGTAATGAATAAATTCCCAATGAACAAAAGCCCTGGACCGGATGGCTTCACAGGTGAATTTTACCAAACATTCTGAGAAGAATTTAAACCTCTGCTTCTCAAACTATTTCATAAAATTCAAGAGGAGGGAAGGCTCTCAAACTCATTTTATGAGACCAGCATTAACCAAATTCCAAAACTAGATAAAGATACTACAAATTAAAAAAATATAGGCCAATATCTCTGATGATTATACATGCTAAAATCCTCAATAAAATATTAGCAAACAAAATAGAGCAATGTATCAAAAAGATCATACACCATGATCAAGTGGAATTTATTCTGGGAATGTAAGGATGATACAACATTTGCAATTCAGTGGATGTGATTCACCATGTAAACAAATGAAGAATAAAAATCATATGATCATATCAATAGATACAGAAAAAACATTTGATAAAATCCAGTACCCATTTATGATAAAACTCAAGCAAAGTGGGATTAGAGGGAACATACCTAAATGTAATAAAGGTCATATATGACAAACCTACTGCCAGCATCATACTCAATGGGCAAACCTGCAAGCATTCCCCTTAAGATCGGGAACAAGACAAGTATGTTTCCTTTCACCTGTCATTCAACATAGTACTGGAAATTCTAGCCACAGCAATCAGACAAAAAGAACAAATAAAAGACATCTAAATTAGAAGGGAAGTAAAATGTCTCTATTTGCAGATCACATGATACTGTACATAGAAAACCCCAAAGATTCCACCAGGATGCTACTAGAACTGATAAATGAATTCAGCAAAGTAGCAGGATACAAAATTAATATACAGAAATCTGTTGCATTTTTATATGCCAACAACGAACTAACAGAAGAGAAAATTAAGAAAACAATCCCATTTGTAATTGCTACAAAAAGAATAAAATACTTATGAATAAACCTAACCAGGGATGTAAAAGACTCATATTCAGAAAATTATAAAACACTGAAAAAAGAAATTAAAGAAGATACAAATAAGTGGAAGCACACACTGTGTTCATGGGTAGGAAGAATTAACATCATTGAAATGTCCATATACCCAAAACAATCTATAGATTGAATTCAATTCTTATCAAGATCCCAGTGATGTATTCACAGAACTAGAACAAATATTTCAAAAATTTATATGGAATAACAAAAAACCCACATACCAGCAGCAATCCTGAGAAAGAAGAACGAAGTTGGAGGAATCACACTACCTAATATCAAACTATAGTATAAGGCTGTAGTAATAAAAACAGCCTGATAATGGCATAAAAACAGACACATAGATCAATGGAACAGAATAGAGAGCCCAGAAATAAACCAACACCTTTATAGTCAATTAATATTTGACACAGGAAGCAAGCACATACAGTGGGCTAAACCTAGTTTATTCAGTAAATGGTGTTAGGAAAATTGGACAGATACATGCAGAAAATGAAATTAGACTACCTTCTCACACCACACACAAGAAAATCCAAAATGCATCAAAGACTTAAATGTTAGACCCCAAACCATAAACATCATAGAAGAATACACAGACAGCAAAATCTCAGGTATCACTCATAGAAATATTTTATTGGATATATTTGTCCAAGCAAGGGAAACAAAAGAAAAATAATAAACAAATGGAACTACATCAAACTGAAATTTTTGCACTGCAAAGGAAATCATCAACAAAATAAGAATACAACCCATGGAATGGGAAAATATAGTTGCTGATACATCTGATAAGGGTTAATAGCCAAAATTTATAAAAAACTTACAAAACTCAACACCAAAAAAAAAAAAAGAAAGAAGAAACAACCCAATTAACACACACACATACATATATTTATAGAGACTATATATATATATATATATATACACACACACACATACACACACACGTATATATATATATAGTGTAAGTATAGTACTACTATTCAGTAGCATCTTCTTTCTGAGATGAAGAAAATTAAAATGTTATGTATCTATGCTGTCCAATATGATACCCACTAGCCACATGTAGCTATTGAGTACTTGTTGCTATTGCAACTGAGGATCTGACGTTTTAATTTTATTTCATATTAATTTAAATTTAAATAGCGACCTGAACCCAATTAACCCTAAATAGAACCCAATTAAAAAATGGCCAAAGGACCTGAACAGACACTTCTCTAAAGAGGACATACGGATGACCCATAGACATAAGAAAAGATGTTCAATGTCTCTAATCATCAGAGAAATACAAATTAAAACCAACAATGAGATCATCTCACACCTCTCAGAATGGATATCATCAATAAGTCAACAAACAACAAGTGCTGGCAAGGATGTGGAGAAAGGGGAGCCCTTTTGCACCATTGGTGGGAAAACAGACTGGTGCAACCACTGTGGAAAGCAGTATGGAGATGCCTCAAAAAATTAAATATGGATCTGTCTTTTGACCCAGTGACCCATTTCTGGGAATATATCCAAAGGAACTCAAAACACTAATATGAAAGAACATAAACACCCCTATGTTCATTGCAGCGTTATTTACAATTGCCAAGATATGGAAGCAACCCACGTGCTTATCAATAGATCAGTGGGGAAAGAACTGTGGTACATATACACAATTGAATATTACTTGGCCATAAAAAGAATAAACTTTCCCCTTTTACAACAGAATGGATGGACCTAGGGGATATTATATTATATGAAATAAGTCAGAATGAGAAATATAAATACCATATAATTTCACTGATATGTGAAATCTAAAAAACAAAATAAACAAAATAGAAACACACACACATACATATATATAGAGAGACTATATATATATATATACACACATACACACACACGTATATATATATAGTGAAAATATAGTAGTGCTATTCAGTAGAATCTTCTTTCTGAGATGAAGAAAATTAAAATGTTATGTATCTATGCTGTCCAATATGATACCCACTAGCCACATGTAGCTATTGAGTACTCGTTGCTATTGCAACTGAGGATCTGAAGTTTTAATTTTATTTCATATTAATTTAAATTTAAATAGTGACCTGTGACTAATTGCTATCATATTAGGCAATACAGCTCTATGGAGTCATGTCTGGTATCTTGAGTCTTCCCCACTTCAGCCGCCTTTATCACCTTTTCCTAAGAGGACCTTGATGGTCTCTCTGGGATCACTAGAATTCTGGTAAACTGAGTTAGAAAACCATTAATGTATACAAATACTTAGTGCTGTGTAACTATTTTGATGATTTACGTTGCTTATCATATGTTTTTAGAATGGCAGGTACCCTTTTAACCACCCCTTCTCCCTCAAGGTCATTCACTAATTCATGTTTAATTTATCCATTCTGAACTTTCCTCTGACAAATCTCCCAACGAATGGTAGAATATTTGCCATGACCAAGACATTCAAGCAGGTATAAATTCTGTTTACTTTCTCTTCAAATCTATCCAACAGGGAAGCATTAGCAATGTTTTTGTAAGAGGATCTCTAGAACTTTGACCCATGTGTGTATTTCTTGAAGAAGTTGTTCCACCTATAGTCAACCACTCTCTATATAAGAGTCAATGGTTCTAACGATTGGAGGAACAATTTCCAGGAAGCTCAGCACTGGTGACCATGAAATCAGAAGATAACAGCCTGGAAACTTCCAGATAATGTTCTAGTCCAGCCAGTGCCAGATGTGGTAAACTCCATTTTTGGGAACCCCACAGCTGCTTTCTGCAAGTTCTGTAAGGCATGCTTTCCTCTCGTTTTGGAAGACCACCAGCTGTCTTATGTGCCTCAACTCAAGTTACAACAGCAAAATTCACTTCAGCTCTTAGAAGCTGATCCCTGACCTAGCACTTCCATAGAAAATTCCTAAGGAGATGACCTCAATTACAAACTCAGTTAGAGTGGACTTATTGAGCTGACTTGGAACAAAACTGTAACAGCTTCCATTGTAGTTGTAAATGATGTAATTTGAGGAGGGATTTTTCAGAGTGTAGTTTCTGGGACTCTGGTTCACAGAGTGTAATTGGAGGCATAGCCACCTACCCAGGGTTATTTACAGGGCAACCCTGCAGGCACTAAGTGGCAGGTGGGATCTCAGTGACAGCTGCCTCTAAAATATACAGCAGCCACAAAACTATATGCATGCTATTTAGAAATTAACTGAATGCTCCTCTTTGTTCCCAACAAAAATCTTAAATTTTCCCTCATGTTATCCTGGATATATTCCATGTTAATAATTTGAAATCATTAAAGCAGTCCCCCTAAGATATTCTTAAATCTTCAATTATTGTTAGTGCACAAGCTTACACATAGAGATATTGTACATGGCCACTCTGTATAGAGTTAAATTTGAGGAGCCTTGGCTGAAAAGATTTTGCTTATGAGAAAGCTGCTTTAGTGATGGAATTTGAGGGGCTTTTGTGAGTAGAATTCGAGTCATAAATAGATTTGGTGGGGCAAGGAAGTGATTTTATTTTTAGATTTAAAGGAAACAGATAGGTCCTGTGCATGAAATGTAGTTTGTACTCAACCCAACAGGGCATGTGTTAAAATTAGGACACTACAGAGAAGATTAGCATACCCATTTACCCATTTATCCATTGTACAATGTGATTTGGGGAACAGGTGCTACCATGGTTTGGCTTCAGGTTAACATATAGAATATAACATATTCTCTACATTCAGGACTGTAACATATCCTCATTTGGCATGTAGAAAGATAAAGGGTGTATTTCTATATACAACATGGCAAGAGTTAAAAATATGATCTGACAAGTACTCTCTATATGGTCTGGTTTGGGGGATAGCCTCTTCTGTTGATGTGAATCTAGGGAGAGCTGGCCCACTAGTATGACTAGAAGCAGGGAGGATCCCTTATACCACAAGACTTCAGTGTTCACAGGTGAGATATAATTCCTGTATTTGGGGATAGGACAAAACATGTACATAATAAAACCAGAAGGCAAGAACATCTAGTTGACATTATACAGGAGCAGATGAGAGTTTAGGGGCATTCATAAGGTAAGTTACCACAGTTACCCACTTAGTTTAACATACAAGCTTTTATGCATTGGTAAGGTAAACTGAAACACAATGACGTAGGAAATATTTGGGGAGTCATTTCTCTACGATGACAATTAAGCATATTCCTGGTATGAGTTAAGTGAAAAAAAGGCAGGAGCAGGCTGTGTCACTATGAAGCCAATCCCAGAAGGGCAGCAGAGTCTGGCAAAAGCATTACATGGGCATGGAGAAGCAGATACTTATCAATCTATCTTTTTCCCAGCTTTGTTGAGATATAACTGACTTATGACATTGTGTGAATATAAGGTGTACAATGTGATGATTTGATGCACTTATATATTGCAATATGATCACCACTGGAGTGTTAACCAGCCCTTCTATCATGTCATATAATCACCATTTTTTTGTGAGGTGAGAACATTTAAGATTTAGTCTCTTAGCAACTTCCAGGTATATAGTACAGTATTAACTACAATGCAATCACAATGCTGTGCATTAGATCCCTAGAACTTACTCATCTTTTGACTACAAGTTTGTGTACTTTGACCAACATCTTCCCATTTTACCTACCCTCCAGCTCCTGGCAACCACCAGTCTACTCTCTGTTTCTACAAGATCATTTTTTTAAAAAGATTCCACATATACGAGAGATCATACAGCATTTGTCTTTCCCTGACTCAGTTTACTTAATAAAATGCCCTCAAGATTCAGTCTTGCCAGCACTCGCTATCTCTTGTCTTTTAAATGATGTAGCTACCATTTATTGAGTATGAACTTGGTTCTGGCATTTTATTTAATATGCTATGAATTTGCATTTAATTTGTTTGCCCTTCATATTTGCAGCTCAGCACACTTCCAGCAATTCAACCAGCTACCTTTTCTAATTCTCTGTATCAGGGCTGATAAAAGCTACTTGAGAAAAATTTCAGAAATCTGTGGAATAACGTTCAACCTCGACTGAGCTTTTTATATTTTCTGGAAATTGCTATCTATATCCCTCAGCCAGTGGGTCTCAAAAAGTGGTCCCCTGGACCAGCAGTATCAGCATTACTGAGAAACTTGCAGAAATGCCAGTTATTGGGCCCCACCTCAGACATGCTGAATCAAAAACTCTGAGGGTGAGGCCCCACATTCTGTGTTTTAACATGCACTCCAGGTGATTATGGTGCACACTCAAGTTTGAGAATCCCTGTGGGCCTAGCCTAATCAACTCGTTTCCACCCTTTCCTCAAAACCTATTTCAAACTCTTGTCCATTTTCTCAAACCCTTCCTTCATCCTTAAAACTGCATCTTTATTTTCATATAAAACAGAGAACTTCAAGCAAAGGTTCGCACATATTTTATCTTGATAACCATAAAATTTTGGTATCAAAATATATTTTCTCCTCCTAACTTTCCTCAGTGAAAGAGAGCACCTTTTAGCGAGACCCCCAAATTGATCTATATACATATAAACTCAGAGTTCCAACTCCTCTTCTCTCCTCAGTAACCTTCTTTTACCAATTAACCAAATTTGGATAAGGTTTGTATATATTAATTGACTTTTACTCCTCAGATCCTAAATATTCTTCATTCTCTCTTACCTTTAAAAATTCTCCTATATTCCCCTGTAGCAAAATCCTGTATAATACATTCTTTCCTTTTATAGCCAAGAGGAGTGCACTAGCTGTTTTCATTTCCTCGCATGCATTTTATCCAAACTTGACAGCAATCTGACATTTTACCCCTATATTTCTTTGAATCAACCTTTCCAAATCAATAATTACAAGGACGCCAAGGAAGTAATTGCAAATTTTAATAAGTTGTCAGGAAAACCTTCACTGTAAAGGTCAAAACTTTCCTCCTATGTTTCTAACCACCCATGCTACTCTGCTTTCTGAAGCAGTTCCTCTGTATGTCCCTTAAATATTGATGTTTGCCAAGACTCTGTGGTTTCAGTCTCCTCTGTTTCCTCATACCTGCTCATTCTTTTGAAATTCTTATCAGCAGCTTAGACCTCTTTCCATAAATCCAGGAAAACATATTGACTCAATCAAAAAACATTTGAATACCTATTCTCTGCTTCATTGTGACATTAATAGCCTTAGCCCTGACACCTGAGAGTCATTTTTGATACTCTCCCCTTCTTTTTATCTAGCATCAATTTGGAGACAAAATTTTGCACAATAGAGTTTGAAAAGACATGAAAAAATCAGAATGGGGAATCAGATAAATATTTTGAAGGTTTTGTCAAGAAAGATAACATTCACTCAAGAAAATACAGTGTTAGTTTGGGGGAGAAGAGGAATGGGACAAAGCAGGAAGGAAAAGACCTGGTTTCAGGAACTATATGCATGTGGCATGTCAAAACTCATTGGGAGCTAGTTGACCAAAACGAAAATGAAAAAGATTAAGTTACATAATGCATATGATATCATATTGGAAGAAGGAGAAAAGGAATCACAATCTTAGCTGTGACTCACAAGGAGAACAGAAATGCTAAGCTCATAAATATGTACAAGGACTGGGAGCGAAAATGGCCAGAATGGTTGCTAAAGCACATCACAGAAGAAAAGGGAAACAGGAGAAAGGAAAGAATAATAATTTTAGTTTATCCTTTTTATGAAAAATTGATGTGCTAGAAGTTTAATATTCGCAAAAATGATGTTTGAGAAATATTTATTAATATCCATTATATGTAAAATAAAGTAAGAAATTTTAAGTACAAATAAGAATAACTTATGCAGTAGTACTTTTAAATGAGAAATTATTTTTATTACAGAAGATAATTCTTATCATGAGAGGAAATCACTTTAACATAAGATCTGGACTTGCAGTCCCAGATGGGGCGTAGGCAGATATGGCTTGCCTCTTCACACAACCACATCAAAATTGCAACTAAAATATGGAACCATCACTCAGATCCATCAGAAATTGAGTTGAATGGAACTCAACTACAGAATTAAAGAAACCACAACCACCCAGACTGGTAGGAGGGGCGCAGATGCAGAACAAGCTGGCCCCACGCCCATGTGTGAAGGATATAAATTTGGGAGGGATCTCTCAGGAGCAAGGAGTCCTGGTCTGACAGCAGGCCCCCCAGCCAAGGGTTCCAGTGCCAGGAAGCTAAGTCCCCACAATGTCTGGCTACAAAAACCAGCAGGGATTGAGTCAATGGAAGAAACTTCTGGAGCCCCAAGCAGTTCCTCTTAAAGAACCCACACATGGGCTTACTCAGACTCACTCCCTCTGAACTCCAACACCAGGTTAGCAGTTTGAAAGGCCCCTGTGGTATACAGGGAGAAACTGAAGTATCTGGCATCAAGGTGAGCAGAGGCCATTGTCCCTATTCTGAACCGTCCTTCAACAGAGTCACAAAGCCAACAAGCTGGCGCCATATCTGAGACTCCATCAGTCTGGATAACACTGTTTGCCCCACCTTGGAGGTCCCCAGAGACTCTGCTTCACTGAAATTATGGGTCCAGCAAGACGCTTTTCCATATGAGCGGTTGGTCTTGGCTAATGTTTGACAGCTTCTTAAATCCTATCAAATAAGCAATAGCTGGCCTCAGTGAGCCCCAGACCTGGATTCACAGATGGGCTTCACCTGGGAATCTCCAAGCCCAGCACAAGTAGCAGCCATCTCTGATTGCTTTATAGCTCAGGAAGGTTAACCTCATGTAAAACAGGCTGGGGCTGATCTTGCCTTATGTCACCCAGGAATCCTCAGAGCCTGCACACCCCGTGGGCAGCTACAGACCACATCAGAGCACCACAACTCTGCCCCTGTACAGTTGATCCTCCATGGAGGGCAGAGGTTGGTGGTAAGTGGTCAGAGCCAGTTATTGAAGCTGATTGGCCAGGGTAAATCTTTCCCATTGAACTTCCAATAGCCATCCAGGCTCAACCATAAGGGAAAGGTATATTCAGCCCACGTGCAGGGTGCACCTTGAGGACCCAGCTTGGGTGATAGGAGAGGCTGTGCCATTGGACTCTACAGAACACCTATCATATTAGGCCACACTACCAACACACGGAGGAATCAAAGCAGCTCTACCTAATACATAGAAAGAAGTGCAGGGAGGCTGCCAAAATGAGGAGACAAATAAACATGTCCCAGATGAAAGAACAGATCAAAACTCCAGAAAAAGAGCTAAACAAAATGGAGATAAACAACCCATCAGATGCAGAGTTCAAAACACTGGCATGAGGATGCTCAAGGAAATTAGTGAGGACCTCAATAGTATAAAAAAGATCCAGTCAGAAAAAAAGGATATACTAATTGAAATAAAGAACAGTTAACAGGGTAACTTCAGTACGGTAAATGAAGCCAAGAATCAAATCAATGATTTGGAACATAAGGAAGCAAAAAACAACCAATCAGAACAACAAGAAGAAAAATAACACAAAGACATGAGGATAGTTAAGCAGCCTCTGGGACAACTTCAAGAAGTCCAACATTCACATCATAGGGGTGCCAGAAGCAGAAGAGAAAGCAAGAAATTGGAAATCTATTTAAAATAATAATAAAAGGGAAGTCCCCTAATTTGGTGAAGGAAATAGACATGCAAGTCCAGGAAGCACAGAGTCCCAAACAGGATGGATGCTAAGAGGCCCACTCCAAGACACATCATAATTAAAATGCCAAAGGTTAAACATAAAGAGAGAATCCTAAAAGAAGCAAGAGAAAAGCAGTTAGACTCCAACAGGGGAGTTCCCATAAGATTGTCAGCTGACTTCTCAAAAGAAGCTTTGCAGGCTAGAAGGGATTGGCAAAAAATATTCAAAGTCATGAGAGCAGGGACCTACAGCCAAGTTTTGTCTACCCAGCAAAACTATCATTTATAATCGAAGGGCAGATAAAGAGCTTCCCCGACAAGAAAAATCTAAAGGAGTTCATCATCAACAAACCATTATTACACAAAATGTTAAAGAGACTTATTTAGGAAAAAGAAGATCAAAACTATGAACAATAAAATGGCAAAATATGCATATGTATCAACAATGGAATCTAAAAAACAAACTAAGCAAACAATAATAACAGAGAAAGAATCATGGATACAGAGAGCATTTTGAAGTTTGCCAGATGGGAGGGGAATGTGGGGGATTGGATGAGGAGGTGAGGGGTTTAAAATGTACAAATGGGTAGTTACACAATAGTGATGAGGGTGTAAAATACTGTATAGGAAATGGAATAGCCAAAAAATTTATACACATGACCCATGGACATGAACAATGGTAGGGGGATTGCCTGAGAGAGTGGGGGTTGCTGGGTGGAAGGGGGCAAAGGGAAGGAAATTGGGGCAACTGTAATAGAATAATCAATAAAATATAATTAAAAATAATAAAAATAGAAATAAAATAGTATTTAGATTTTTTTAAAAAGAAGGGATATGAGTGTATTACACTTTAGTTCAAAGAGAGTGGTTGTATAAATTCTATCTTGTGTATTAATTTTATTCAGATTATGTGACAAGCACCAAGAAGAACTTTTCACAATGGGCTGCTACAATGGTTTTATCCAATCTCTCTCTCTCTCTCTCTCTCTCTCTCTCTCTCTCTCTCTGCACTATTTTGGGCACACTTGTGGATTTAGGACTTAAAATGGTTTGAAAAAGTGCTTGTATTCCACAACTAATCAAGATAAATACTAATGAGTTCTTTATTCCATTCTAGCCATGATTTTGTAGGGTTTCTACCCATATGTTAGATTCTACTGTACATCTACATAATTACTTGAATAAGGCCTTCCTTTCTTTTCATCTTAGAACCTAAGATAAAAATGAAAGCTGATAAAGTTGTTTAGACTACTGGATCCCAAAGAACGGTTTTAAACTAGGTTTATATTGTGTCACTATTTTTGGTCAATTTAGTAAAATATATAATTAAATACTCCTATTTCTTTCATAAAATCACATAAGTGGATGTTTGGCTAAAACTTTGACAGAAAGAGGTTATCAGTTTTATCCATATATATATCTTGTAATTATGCCAGTTTTAAAACAAATTAGCTGCCCAATTCGTGCTTTTTTTATAAATTTAAATTCAAACAACTAGTTATAATGTTAAGTGAATGTCTTCAATTACTTTTTAAACCATTTTCCAGCTGTCAGCTTAGACATATTCTAATAGGTTGAACTATCTATATGTTTGCTAAGAAACAGTCAATTCAGTGAAAACTAAACTAATAAAATTGGTATGAAATAAAGCAAATATCTGATAGGTTTACTGAAATCTTACTTTCTGTTCAATTGTTCTGTGATCTTTTTATATGGAAAAACTGTTTATTCTGGTGTATGGTGTAAGTTGGTGATCTTGATCCATATTTTTGCATGTACCATTCCAGATCTCCCAGCACCATTTGTTGAAGAGGCTATTTTTACTCCATTTTATGCTTCTGCCCCTTTTGTAAAATATTAGTTTGCCATAGAGACATGGGTTTCTTTCTGGGCTCTTTATTCTGTTTCATTGACCTACGTGTCTGTTCTTATGTCAGTACCAGACTGGTTTGATTACAGTGACCTCGTAGTATAGTTTGATAGCAGTATTGTGATCCCTCCTACTTTGTTCTTCTTTCTCAAGATTGCTGTAGCTATTAGTGATCATTTATGGTTCCATATAAATTTTTGAAATATTTGTCCTAAATTTGTAGAATATGTCATTGGTATTTTAGGAGGGATTGTGGTGAATCTATAGATTGCTTTGGGTAGTAAGGATATTTTAAGTGTTGATTCTTCCAATCCATGAACATGGTATGTGCTTCCATTTGTTCATACCTTCCTTAATTTCTTTCTTTAGTGTTCTGTAGTTTTCTGAGTATAGGTCTTTTACCTCCTTGGTTAGGTTTATTCCTAGGTACTTTATTTTTCTTCTTGCTATAGTAAATGGGATTTTTTCCTAGTTTTTGTTTCTGATATTTCATTGATGGTGTACAAAAATGCCTTCAATTTCTGAATATTGACTTTATATTCTGATGTGTTGCCAAATTCACTTATTAGGTCGAATAGTTTTTTGGTGGAGCTTATAGGGTTTTCTAGGGACACTATCATGTTGTCTGCAAATAATGACAGTTTTACTTCCTCTTTTCAAATTTGGGTACCTTTTATTTCTTTTTCTTTTCTGAACTTCCAATACTATGTTGAATAAAAATGGTGAAAGCAGACATCCTTGTCTTATTCCTGATCTTAGTGAAAAAGATTTTAGTATTTGCCCCCTGTGTATGATGTTGGCTATAGGTTTCTCATATATGGCCTTTATTATATTGAGGTATGCAACCTCTATACCGACTGCTGAGAATTTTTATCACAATGGGTGCTGTACTTTATCAAATGCTTTTTCAGCATCTACTGATATGATCATGTGTTTTTTTTATTTTCCTTTTGTTTATGTGGTGTGTTACATTTATTGATTTGTGAATGTTATACCATCCTTGCATCCCATGGGTGAATCCCACTTGATCATGGTGGATGATCTTCTTAATACAGTGCTGGATCCATTTTGGCCATATTTTGTTGAAGATTTTAGCATCTATGTACATCAGCAATATTGACCTATAATCTTTCTTTGTTGTGTCTTTACCTGATTTTGAAATTAAGATAATATTGGACTCACAAAGAGTTTAGGAGTCTTTCCTCTTCTTGAATATTTTGGAATAGTTTTGGAATATTTTGGAATTTGAGAAGGATAGGAGTTAGCTCTTTCCTAAATATTCAGTAAAGTGTGCCTGTGAAGCTGTATGGTCCAGGGCTTTTGAGCGCTGGGAGTTTTTTGATTAATGCTTTAGTTTCACTAATTGTTATTGGTATATTCAGGCTTTCTGCTTCTTCTTGTTTCAACTTTGGAAGACTATATGTTTCTAGAAATTTGTTCATTTCACCCATGTTGTCCAGTTTTTCAGCATAATGTTGTTTGTAGTAATTTCTTACAATCCTTTGTATTTCTGTGGTATTGGTTGTAATTTCTCCCCTCTCCTTTCTGATTTTGTTTATTTGGGTCCTCTCTCTTTTTTCTTCATGAGTATGGTTAAAGATTTGTCAATTTTGTTTATCTTTTCAAAGTACCAGCTCCTGGATTTATTAATCTTTTGAATTTTTCCTTTAGTCTCTATGTCATTTAATTCTGCTTGGTCTTGATTATTTCCTTCCTTCTACTAACTCTGGGCTTCCTTCATTGTTATTCCTCTAGTTTTTGTAGATGTAGGGTTAAGTTGTTTATTTGAAAATTTTCTCTTATTTTTAGGTAGGCCTGTATTGCTATGAACTTCTCTGTCAGGACTGCATTCACTGTGTCCCATAGGTTTTGAGTTGTTGTGTGTTCATTTTCATTTGTTTCCAGAAATTTTTTGATTCCTCATTGTTAATCCTTCTTTATTTCGTAGCATGTCATTCGGTCTCCATGAAATGAATTATTTTGAGTTTTTTCTTCAAGGCTGGTTTCTAGTTTCAAGCCATTATAATCTGAGAAGATGCTTGATATGATTTCAATTTTCTTGAGTTTGTTGAGGTTTATTTGTGACTTCCATGTAATCTATCTTTGACAATGTTCCATGTGTATTTGAAAAGTATATATATTTTGGCCCTTCGGGGTGAAGGTTCTATATATATCAATTAAACCTATTTGATCTGGAGTGTTATTCAATACCACAATATCCTTATTGATTCTTTGTTTGGAAGATCTATCCATTGTTGACAATGGGGTGTTAAAATCCCCTATTGAGTGTGTTGCTTTTGATATCTATCTTGAAGTACTCCAAGATTTTCCTTATATATTTTGGTGCTCCTGTGTTGGGTACCCATATGTTTATAAGAGTTATCGAGGGATGGAAGACTTAAACATGAATTGTGACAAGATAAATGTTCTAGAGGAAAACATAGACAGTAAGTTTTCAGATATCCCATGGAGCAGTATATTCTCTGATACATCCTCTAGGGCAAGGGAAATAAAGGGAAGAAGAAATGGGACTACATCAAATTAAAAAAGCTTCTGCATGACTAAAGAGAACACCTGCAAAATGAAAAGGAAACCAAACATATGGAAAAGTATATTTGCCAATGATACCTAGGACAAGGGTTTGATCTCCAAAATATATAAAGAACTCACACGACTCCACTCCAGGAAGACAAACAATTCAATTAAAAAATGGGCAAGGGAACTGAACAGACTCATCTCCAAGGAGGACATACACAGGGCCCAGAGGCACATGAAAGGATGCTCAGCATCACTAGCCATCAGAGAGATGCAAATTAAAACCACCATGAGATACCACTTCACACCAGTCAGAATAACCATCATAAACAAATCAACAAACATCAGGTGCTGGCGAGGATGTGGAGAAAAGGGAACCCTAGTGCACTGTTGGTGGGAATGCAGACTTGTACAACCACAGTGGAAAACAGTTTGGAATTTCCTCAAAAAACTAAAAATGGAACTGCCTTTTGACTCAGCAATTCCACTACTGGAATTATAACCCAAGCATCTTAAAACACCAATTCAAAAGAACCTGTGCACCCCTATGTTCATAGCAGCATTATTTACAATAACCAAGTGCTAGAAATAGCCTAAGTGCCATCAGTAAATGAGCAGATCAAAAAACTGGTACATTTACACAATGGAATACGACACAGCAGAAATAAAGAAGGAATTCATACATTTCACAACAGCATGGATGGAACTGGAGAACATTATGCTAAGTGAAATAAACCAGGTGGTGAAAGACTAACGCCATATGATCTCACCTATAATAGAAACCTAATGAACTGAACAAACAAATGAGCAAAACAGAATCAGAGGCATGGAAATAAGGAATGAACTTACAGGCACCAGAGGGGTGGAGGGAGAGGGGTAAAGGAGGAAAGAAAGTGAAGGGCCTAGTAAAAGAACAGGTTTAAATGACCCATGGACATGGACAATAAGGCGGGGATTGACTGTGTGAGCAGGGGGTGGGTGGGGCAGCAGAGAGCAAGGGGAAAATTGGGACAACTGTAATAGAACAACAGTAAAAAAAGAAAAATATGGAAAAAGACTGAATATGTGTAGATTCTCCATCTCCATACTGGTATAAGCAACATCTGATTAATCAAAATTATTTCACAAAGACAGTGGTTACCAGAAATTAAAAGTCAGGACTGCACAAATTTGGGGATACATGTTTCCTGAAGCCTTTAAAAAAAGTAGGAGAGATCCAATCATTTTCGTATGATTTAAGGTATATAATAAAACAGATAAACCATTGATGACTCAGCTTTAGAATTTTCTTATTTTGACATAGCATCAAATCCCCATAAGTGTAGGCAAATAAAGTGTGCTATATTCATACAACAGACTATTATTCAACCATTAAGAGAAATGAAGTACCAACACATGCTACAACATAGATGAGCCTTGAAAACATTATGCTAAATGAAAGAAGCCAGTCAAAAATGGACCCATAATGTCTGATTCCACCTATATGAAATGTTCATAATCAGCAAACCTATAAAGGCACAAAGCGAATTAGTGGTAATTTATAACTGGAGGAGATATTGCTGATATTAAGGTGATATTTGAATTGTTCAGGGATTTTCTTTTTGTGGTGATAAAAGTATTTTAAAATTGACTGTAGGGATAGCTGTGCATGTCTGTGGAAATACTGAAAGCTATTGAATGGTAGAATTTAACAAGATGAATTGTACTGTATGTGAAATATTTATTAATAAATGCATTATTTTAAAAATCCCTGCAAATTGTATAGTTGTAACAATGTTTTGTCCAACTGTAATCTTCTGGAACTCCAGTGGCTTTATGTTCCAATGGAGACAGAAATGAAAACAGGAGCTTTGGAATTATTGGTGGGGTTTCTCATACCTTCTCAGTTAGTTACGAATAAGCTGAACGATTTTTAAAAAGTCAATTTCCTCATATATGAAATGGGAATATCACTTAATTGCTTGTGGGATTGCCCCAAGAATGAAATGAGCTTCTTTCAATAAAAAACTTAGCACTGGGCTTGGCACATTTGTAGCCCCCCAAGAAATGTTAAATCTCTTTCCACTTTTACCTCCATGTAGAATTTCTCATGTACTCAAATTTCATCCATGTGAACATGTGCCAAATTATCATTTCATCCCATTCTTCCTTGTGAGGTTACAATTATCATCAAAGTAACCTGAAGTACTAGGTTTGAAAAATAACTAAAGAAAACTTGACTGTGTAAGTCATTAAAATTTGTCTGTGCATAAGTGGAAAAGACACAAAAAGAGATGAAAATTGGGGCTAGAGGACAGAAACAGAGAAATGTACCTCACTCATAACAGAAGCATTTTGCAGTTGGCGACACCCCCACAAATAACTAATCTCCAAGAAGAAATTTGATTCCTTTAACTGCAGGAAAAGAAGTTTAACATAGGCAGCTGTGGTGATAAATCGTCTATCAGTTGTGGTTATAAGTCTGGAAAGTGTTGAGTTAACTGTGCTGGAGAATCATGCACATTTATTTATACTTGTTTAAATATATTTTTCTTTTATGTACACAGAGATGGCTGTAATAAGGCTACCACTAAATATTGGTATCAGAAAACCACCAAAGAGAATTCATTTTCTAATATCCATGATAATAATATAGATGCCAGTTCGTAACATACAGTTTTCCTTTCTCTGTACAAACATTAATATAATATTTTTGCTTCCAATGTTCAAGATATTGTTTCCTTGGTCTCAGTCACAGAATAATAAATTAAGTAGAGAACATTTTATTATATGTACAAACTGTTAAAATATTCATACTTCAAAAAATGTGTAACCCCTGAGAGACCCCAAATATTTAACTAGGATAAAAAAATCCACAATTCAAGTGCAACTATGGAAAGTCTTATGGTGATTTAACAATTCATAACCTCAGTGTAATAGTAATGTTTCCACCTTAGGAACGTAAAGTAACATGCCCCTACTTTGCAACTGAGCTGCCTAATAGAAATGAGGGCTGAGGGCAGAAGAGATAATACCAGGGTTGTAGAAGACTAGTCAGTTTCTCTATTTACCTAACTAAAACTAATGTTTAGATCCAAGATGGTGGAGGAGTAAGGGAAAACTACACTAACCTCCTCCCAGGACCAATGTGGAATGACAACTAAATTGTAGAGAAATTATCTTGAATAACCAACTGAACACTAGCTGGAGAGAAACCTTACACTGACAGACAGACCAAAGAAAAGAGTTCAGGACAATGTGATTGGTAGGGAGTGTGGAGGAGTCAAGAGAGTGTTGGCTGGGCTCACACAGGTGGTAGCTGAAGTGCTGGAGGGAAATTTCAGCAGCTGGGGAGTTCCCCCTGAGAAGTGAGGGGTCTAAACCCTAAGCTGGGTACCTCAGCCTACAGCACCAGAGCTGGAAAGGAACCCAGAAAACATCCATCTGTGAAAAGCAGCAGGAGTGCTGTCAGCCAGGGAGAGACTTCAGGAGATGCAGAGAAACTTTTAAAGGGCCAAAGCACAAAATTTCATTTGTAACAACTTACCCTGGTGGTGACAAAGGGAGGCAGAGTGGACTAGAGAGGCTTGAGGAGAGTCTGGGGTTTGTGGCTCTGGGGAGAGAACTGAGGGATCAGCTGCCAGGATCCCTGTGCTATGTCATTCCCCGCACTGGAGGTGCCATCTCTCTAACACAGAGCATTCCTCTCTGAATGGCATCAACCTGAGGGGAAGAAATACTCTGTATGCCAGAATTACTCTGCCCAACCTTGCAGTGCTTAAGCCTGACTGATGATTACAGATTGATTAGATTAACAACTGATCAGATTAAGGCTCATTAGTTTAACATCTAAGGCAAAAAATACAAAGAAGCAGCCAAAATGGGAAGACAAAGAAATAGACCCCAAAGGAAAGAACGAGAGAATTTTTCAGAAGAACTAGATGAAATGGAAGTAAGAAATTTATAAGGTAGTTTAGAGTAATGATTATAAGGATACACAACAGCATGAAAAAATATACAGAAACCAAAAAAATGATCGGTCAGAAATAAAGAATGTAGTATCTGAGATAAATAATACACTGAATGGAATAAACAGTAGGTTAGATGAAACAGAGGATTCAATAAGTGTCTTGGAAGATAAGGTAGAAAAAAACAATCAGGCAAACCAGGAAATAAGAAAAGAATTTTTAAAAAATGAGGAGAGCTTAAGAAACATCTTGGATAACATGAAGCATAAGAATATCTGCATCATGGGAATACCAGCAGGAGAAGAGAGTGAGCAAGGGATTGAGAACCCATTTGAAGAAATAATGAATGAAAACTTCACTAATATTGTGATGGAAAAAGTTGCACAAATCCAGGCAATTCAAATAGCCCCAAACAAGTTGGTCCAAACAAGTTGGACCCAAAGAGGCCTACACTGAGACACATTGTAGTTAAAATGACAAGGCTTAAAGAAAAGGGGAGAAACCTAACAGCCACAAAATAAAAGTGGGTAGCTACCTAGAAGAGGACACCAACTAGACTGTCATCTGTTTACCCATTAGACACATTTCAGGCAAGAATGGAGTGACATGAAATATTCAAGGTGATGAAAAGCAAGGATTTACGATCAAGGCTACTTTGCCCAGCAAGGCTATTATTTAAAATCAAAGGAGAAATAAGGAGTTTCCTGGACA
>PVJD01010435.1:0-53662 GCA_004026545.1 Mormoops blainvillei | reverse complement strand
TCCCAGAGGAAGGCGGCTTAGGCGGGAGGTGGTGACAAGTGATCAGTTCTAGGTGTGGATTGAAGGGAGAAACAAAGGCTTTGTTGATCAGTGGGTGCGGGACGTGGAGAGAGGAGGACCAAGGATGCCACTGGGGCGTGAGCGTCTGGAAGGAGGAGGACAGCACCCCTCAGAGGAGGAAGGCTGCGGGGCGGGGGTGCGGCCGAGGGGCTGTAACTCACGGGGAGGGGTCTGCAGTGCAACAGGAAAGGCCAGGGCGCGGCTTCAGCCTGGTGCCCGAGCTCCGGCCCCCGGCGCCCTGTCTTTCTCTAACTCCTCTGACCGGCCCGGCCCTTTCCTCCAATCCTGGGTCACAGCTGAGCCAGCATGAGGGTCTTTAGGGCCCTCCTGGGAAGCTGGTGGCCAGGGGCTCCGCGATCTTAAGGTGAAAGCACCCGTCCAAGCCCACGGGGTGCTGCGCAGAAAGACCCTTGGGAGTCCTCCGGCCCGACCCCTTCGTTGTCCCCATCGCAACAGCAGGCACGGAGAGCGGCCCTGCAGGGGGCCTGGGACCCGGGCCCCCGCGGACGTGGCCCCGACGCCGCCCCTCTCGCCGCCCCAGGCACCATGGAGTGCTACACTGAAGAGAAGGCCAACAAGATCAAGGCGGACTACGAGAAGCGGCTGCGCGAGATGCACCGGGACCTGCAGAAGCTGCAGGCCGCCCAGAAGGAGCACGCGCGGCTGCTCAAGAACCAGTCCCGCTACGAGAGGGAGCTGAAGAAGCTGCAGGCCGAGGTGGCCGAGATGAAGAAGGCCAAGGTGGGGGCTGGGGCGGCCGGCCGCGGGTGTCGCCCCAGGACCCGCCTCCCGCGCGCGGCCGTCTCGGCTGTCCGTGGAGACGGCCTGGTCTGTGTCATCCCGCTGGCCTGGGCCTGGGTGCTTGTCCAGGTGAAACCACCCTCCCCCAGGAGAGCTGAGGGTCTCTGGGGGACCCTGCTCCACACGGCCCCCTGCGGGAGCCCCGTCACGTGTGGCGCAGAGGGGGCCGGGGTCGGACCTGGCTGGGCTGGTGGGGAGGCGGCTCCTGCATCTGCTTGCTCAGATGGGGCAGCCCAGCCCCCGTGGAGGCGTGGGGGGCAGAAGGCTCCCTGCGGCACGCGGGCCGCCTGCTTAGCCCCGTCCCGCCGCCTCCTCTGCCCGTCCCAGGTGGCCCTGATGAAGCAGATGCGAGAGGAGCAGCAGCGGCGGCGGCTGGTGGAGACCAAGAGGAACCGAGAGATTGCGCAGCTGAAGAAGGAGCAGCGGCGACAGGAGGTGAGGGCGCCTCCCGGGTCCCACAGGCCCCTCGTTCAGCCCTGCGTGACAGGGGCCCCCGAGCGAGGGTGGGAGCTTTCCCGAGGTCACCAGCAAACAGACCCGTGGTGGGGACAAGAGGCCAGGGAAGTGCCCGTGCGGAGAAAGGGGCTGCTATGACCTCTGGGATGGGGGCCAAGCACCAGGGCACACTGGGTCAGCAAGTGGGGCCCCGAGGCCCGACACGGCCGCCCAGCCCTGAGCGTGGACCCTCTTCCCGACCCGCAGTTCCAGATCCGAGCGCTGGAGTCCCAGAAGCGGCAGCAGGAACTGGTCCTGCGGAGGAAGACCCAGGAGGTGAGCAGGGCGCCCTCCTCAGGATGCCCCTCCCCGGCCCCCCAGCCAAGGCCCGGGCGGAGGCTGGAGAGCGGCTGCAGGCCCTGCTCCCAGTGTCTGTGCCGTTAATTCTCCTTTAAATGGGTAGAACCCTCTCGTGTTCACTTCCTAACACACAGGGACCCCTTCTCAGCCCAAAGCCCAGGCCAGGACGGAGGGGTCTCTCCCCCGATCTGGGCGTTTTCTGGGCTCGGGGTGCCCTGCTCACTGGGCCCCGCCTTCTGTGGCCCCAGGTTTCTGCGCTGCGGCGCCTGGCCAAGCCCATGTCTGACCGGGTGGCGGGGCGTGTGGGGCTGAAGCCGCCCATGCTGGACTCGGGGGCCGAGGTGTCTGCCAGCACCTCGTCGGAGGCCGAATCGGGGGCCCGCTCTGTCTCCACCATCGTGCGCCAGTGGAACCGAAAAATCAACCACTTCTTGGGGGACCACCCCGCATCCAGTGTGCACGGCACCCGCCCCGCCAGGTGAGCTGGGCGGGGGGCCGCACCCGGGCCTGGAGATCTGGGGCGCGGCTGGGGCAGACGAGCCCCGGGGAAGTCAGCTCCAGGCGAGGGGCGCCCCCAAGCCCGTTCACTCTGCCCCCAGAAAGAAGTTCCAGAAGAAGGGGGCCAACCAGAGCTTCAGCAAGGCCGCACGGCTCAAGTGGCAGTCCCTGGAGCGGAGGATCATCGACATCGTCATGCAGCGGATGACCATTGTCAACCTGGAGGCCGACATGGAGCGGCTCATCAAGGTGGGCGCCCCGCCCCCTGCTGGCCGCCGCCCTGGCTTCTTCCGGCCTCCCGTCGTCCCCTGTCCCCCAGGGGGTCCCCGCGAAACCAGGCAGGGAAGGAGGCAGCCATGGACGGCGTCCTGAGGCCCTCCCCCCGCCCCCCAGAAAAGGGAGGAGCTGTTCCTCCTGCAGGAGGCGCTACGGAGGAGGCGCGAGCGGCTGCAGGCCGAGAACCCGGAGGACAAGGCGCTGCAGGAGCTGGCGGAGGAGATGGAGGTGCTGGCGGCCAACATCGACTACGTAAACGACAGCATCTCCGACTGCCAGGCCACCATCGTGCAGCTGGAGGAGACCAAGGTGCCGCGGGGCGGGGGCCTGGCGAGGGGTGGGGGGTGGGGGTGGGGGCTGGTGACCCCAGCCCTCTGCCTCCCGCTCCCAGGAGGAGCTGGACTCCACAGACACGTCCGTGGTCATCAGTTCCTGCTCCTTGGCCGAGGCCCGCCTCCTGCTGGACAACTTCCTCAAGGCGTCCATCGACAAGGTGGGTACAGCCTGCCTCCTGGGCAGGACCCCCGCTGCACCCGCCCACGTGACTCCACGTCACCGACAGGCTCCGGCCGGCTAGAAAACCGAGCTGGGACGTCCCACGCCTGTGGCTTGTTTGGGGGCTTTAACCAGGTGACGCACGTGAGGGGCTGGGCCTGGTGCCTGGCTCACAGCAGGGTCTCCATTAAAGGGGGCCCTATGTAGTAGCCCAGGCCCCCCCAGAGCCGGGCGGGGCTGCAGCCTGCTGGAGGTTGAGGGCAAGTGTGTGTGTGTGTGCATGCACGCGCACTCCGGGGTGGGGCAGCGAAGACAGACGGGCCGACCGACCACATTCCACCCAGGGGGTTCATGCTGGGACATAGGGTGACCCCGGGTGTATCTTGTGCTCCGCTCCTTTCCTGCGGGACCGAGAGCTGGACAGAGGCTGTGCCTCCTTGCCCCAGCACTGCGTCTTTGGGGACAGGCACCAGGGGCAGGGATGTAGCCCTGGACGGGGGCGGGAGCCGGCCCTCCGGACGCCTCACCTGTCCCCTGTGAGCTCTCAGCTCTGCTTTGCGTCTTTGTGGGACCATGTGACTTAAGCCGGCAGCTGTGACAAAGTACCGCCGGCTGGTGGCCTGAATTCACAGAGATTTTTCTCCTCCCTGTCCTGGAGGCTGGGTGTCTGGGGTCAGGGCAGGGGTGGTTTCCTGGGAGGCTGCCCTCCTTAGCCTGTAAGCGGCCGCCTTCTTCCTTCACTGGTCGCCCCTCCGGGCGCCTAATCTCGTCTTATAAGGATACCAGTCATGTGGATTGGCGCCCACCCTGAAGACCCCGTTTAACTTATTGATCCCTTTAAAGACCCGCTCTCCAATGCAGCCACATTCTGAGGTCTTGGGGTCACAGTGCCAGCTAATGAATTCTGGGGGGCACATTTCAGTCTGTAACAGGAGTGTGTCAGGTGACCTCCGTGAGTGTGTGTGGGGGTTGGGGAGGAGTTAAGGAGCCAAGGGTGCGTCTCAGGCCTGTGACAGGCACAGGGTGGTGTCAGGGAGTTGTGGGGAGCCCTCCAGGGTGACTCAGTGGGAGCAGGTGGCGTGAGGGCAGTGACGGGGCACCCATGGCCCCAGGCCGGGAAGGGTCCCCCAGGCCTGGCTCCCCGCCCTCAGGGGTTGCAGGTGGCCCAGAAGGAGGCCCAGATCCGGCTGCTGGAGGGAAGGCTGAGGCAGACGGACATCGCGAGCTCCTCTCAGAACCACCTGCTCCTGGACGCCCTGCGGGAGAAGGCCGAGGCCCACCCCGAGCTGCAGGCCCTCATCCACAATGTGCAGCAGGGTATGCGGGGTGGGCAACGGGCGTGGGGTGGGCAGCGGGCGCGGGCCTCGCGGTCCCTGGGAGCTCCCAGGGCTCCCGGCTCTGACGCCTCCCCAGAAGCCCGTCTGACTCCAGTGGGCGAGATGCGCGAGGGAGGCCTCCCTTCGGGCCTCTCATGCCCCGATCCCACCTTCCGTTCCCCTCCCCCAGAGAACGGCTACGCCAGCACGGATGAGGAGGCCTCAGAGCTCTCCGAGGGCAGGTGAGGCCCCACGTCCTTGGGAGCAAGTCAGCTCAGTGCGCGCCTGGCACCAGGGGTGGGGGGAGCCCCAGGGTCCGGGGCTGAGCCAGGGCTGGGGCTCTTTGGGGCCCACAGTCGGGGTCCCAGAACACCAGGGGGTAGACCGCACGGTCCTGAGCTCCCTCCTGCTTCTCCCTTAGCTTCTCCCAGTCGTTCACCATGAAAGGTTCCACCAGCCATGATGATTTCAAGTTCAAGGTGAGCCCCCTCAGGAGGCAGACGAGGCGCGGAGAGCCCGGCGATCCCCCAAGCCTGGTCCCCGCCCCCACAGCTCTGCCCTCACCCCCAGCCCCGACCCAGCGTTGGGATGGAGGTCCAGGAAGGATCTAGCCTGGGACTGGGGCAGACGTGGGGGCGGGGGCAGCAGGTGTGTGACCTGATACAACCCATTCTTTTTGGAGTGAGTGGAGACAGGAGAAGCGACCAGAGCCACTGCCTGGCGACGTCACCATAGCCGGGGTCCCCACCTTCAAAATCTCTTGCCCACCCCAGACTTGAGCCAGAGACAGACTAGATCTCTGGTTCCTGAACATGCAAAGGGTCAACCGCCAACAGGGGTCAGCAGTGAGGGGCTTATGTACCAGCGAGGGCCCAGCTAGTGGGCTTGAACCAAGAAACGGGCCTAGGAGAGACGCTTGTGCAGCAAGGGGGGTGCACCAGGCAGCTGCTGAGCAGTGGAGGCCCGTCAGGGGGCGCCGTTCCCGCGGTCCAAGGAGGGGCGGGAGACACGTTCCTGTCAAGCCTTGAGAGACAGGCTCTGGGTGATGTCTGGTGCCCCCCTGCACGGGCTCCTCTACCTCCGGCCGAGGCCCCCGCCTTGCCTGCCCGGTCACGTGCCACCCATGCAGGAAGTCAGTCCACCCTGGCGCTTCCTTTCTAGGGTGAGCCCAAGCTGTCCGCCCAGATAAAGGCCGTGTCTGCCGAGTGCCTGGGGCCCCCGCTGGACACCTCCACCAAGAACATCACCAAGTCCCTGGCCTCACTGGTGGAGATCACCGAGGACGGCGTGGGCTTCTCCGTCCGAGACCCTTACTTCCGGGACAAGGTCTCACGCACCGTCAGCCTGCCCACCAGAGGCAGCACCTTGTAAGGGGGGCAGCCAGGCGGCGGCGGGCCAGGGCGGGCAGGGCGCCGGGCTGCGCCTCACCGGCCCTTTCTGTTGCAGCCCCCGACAGTCCCGAGGCACTGACACGTCCCCTCTGACCCGAAGGAAGTCATATGACCGAGGGCAGCCTGCTAGGTGAGAGCCTGTTCCAGACCCTGCCTGGGCCTGGTGGCGTGATGGCCATGACTGCAGGCGTGTTTCAGGCTGGGCCGCTCAGGCGCCGCCGGCACCCCTCCGCAGTGAGCGCGGGACGCGTAACCTCCATAAGCACCTCGAGCCGGGGCCAAGCTGCGGCTAAAATCGCAGGCGGGTTGTCATTGCCTGGAAGCGTTTCAGCCTCTTTTAAGCTCTTGTCATGTGAGAGGAGTTTAGAAATTTAAAGACAGCCCACAAGATGATGGCAGGACGGGGAAGTCTCTGGCGGGTCAGCCTCTCCCTGGTCTGGCCCCGCGGAGCCTCAGCAGAAAACCGCTGGTGCCTCTGGGGGGCCCCTGGTCTGTCCCTGAGTTTTCAGAGATGTCAGGTGGCCATCCCAGGTCACAAGCTGAGGAGTGGAAGAGCAGGGTCTCTGGATGTCCCTTGACACCGGCCTTGCAAGGGAGGCAGGAGGACTGATCCCTGCTCCAGCCACCCCTGGCCAGCGCCTTGCAGAGTGGCCGTAGGTGGGGATGGCAAGGGTGTCTCCACTCGGGGCTCACGCCTGCCGCTTCCCCGTGAACAGTGAGGACAAATTGCAATCCAAGGGACTGAGACCAGACTTGTGATGACCCCCAAAAGGAGGTGTCTCAGGTGTCCGAATGAGGCTGTGTGGTCAGTTCTCATCATTCGCGGTAGCTCTGCCCCACACACTAAGTTAGTGTCGCTAATTTACTGGGGAGATACAGGTGGGGGTTCCCAGGGCCTCTGGTCACAACCTTTTCATCAGCTGATCAGTATGTACCCCGTTTTGTGGGTTTCTGCTTAACGACACTCTCTTAACACGTATCCTTGATTCATTAACACGGACCTTGCACTACGGCTGACACACGGGTTTTCTCCGTGAGACACAGCACAGCCCCCTCCCACTCAGGAACACTGGCCGGCGATTTGATACCACGCTGGGGCCACTGAAGCAGAAATCACTGACGAAAGCACAAAAGTGTAAAACCCATAATGCTAAGTAGGCCACAGAAGGCCACGTGCTGACAGTGTGACAGCGGGAGCCCTGGGCAGAGGGTATGACCTCGCTGACCTCAGCAGGCAACTAGAGTCCCTGGGGGGCTCAGATGTTTCACTGCTGTCCTCTTGTCTGTGATGACCACAGACGCACTGCGGGGTTATTTCGGGATTACAAACGCATTTCAACGAAAAGGCAGATCTCGGGCCCCACGCACGAGGTCGGGCCGTTCAAGGGGAGCTCCGGGAGCCACACTGGGAGCTGGGCTCGGGGCCGGGGTGGGGTCCCTCACAGATGCTGCTCTGCCCCTGCTCGCCAGGTCCTCAGATGTGGGGTTCACGCCCCCCTCGTCCCCTCCCACGCGGCCACGCAATGATCGCAACGTCTTCTCCCGTCTCACCAGCCATCAGAGCCAAGGGTCGGCGCTGGACAAGTAAGGGCCAGGCCCCCGGGGGGCGCTCTTCGAAGGGGGGTGCAGCCTGGGGCTGGTCGCGGCCGTGGGCAAGGCTGGGGCGGCCCCTCTCCTGGCCGCTCTGCTTTCTGTCCTGACGGTGGGCCCCTCCATTCCCGGAGTGAGTGGGGACTGCGCGCGCGCGAGAGTGAGCAGGAAGCCACAGGGACCGCAGGGACACTCTGGCACCCCAGAGACCCCCCCCACCAGAATGGCCCTGAAGCCGCCTTGGCCGAGGCCCTGGTTCCCTGACACCGCTTCCTCCAGCTTCGCCAGCCCCGCCCCCACTGCAAAGGCACGGACGGCCTGTGCCCGGCCCCCGCAAAGACCCCGATCACCTTGTCGTGGCCGGCCAGCTCACCCCAGAGGGGCAGCCCCGCCGGTGTGGCGAGTGTTGACAGCCGTCCCACATGGCAACTGCTTTCACGTGTGCGATTTCGCCGAAGCGCTCAGAGAGCGGCGGGCACCGTCGTCCCTACTTTACAGAAGGGGAAAAGATGCCTGAGGCCTCCCTCTGCAAAGTGCCAGCCCTAGGCGGGGACTGGGGGCGGCCGCCTGCACTGGCATGTGTCCCTAACAGGGGACTCGGCCTGCGGAACGGGGACCTGTCCTCCTCTAGTTCTTCGCGCTCCTGCTCTGGCCTCTCCTGGGGCTGTCCTGCAGGCTAGAACGTGCCAGTCCTCACACCGGGCACCTGACACCGGCCATGCCCACAGGAGCGCCCTTCCTGGGTCCGCATCAGCTCCTCCCCCAGCCCACGGGCTCGGGTTCCCGTTGCGTGGCGGGGGGCACACGGAGCCTGGCCCAAACCAGCCAGGGTGCCCCCATGCCGTTACGGTCGGCAGGCCCCTTTCTCAGAAGCTGCCAGGTGGGCCCCTTGCCGCCCCAGCCTGGCGGTCAGTCACCCAGGCTGCTGTCCTGTCCCGGGCTCCAGGTCTCAGGGCTCGTGCGAGGTGCACAGCCAGCTCCGAGCAGCCCCAGTGGGCTTCGTAACTCAGCCGGCCCCCGAGGGAGGGATGACTGGGAGCCGGCAGGGCCCCCCGCTGCCTGGTGGGGTGGCTGCCCCCGGCTTGTGCCATGGGGCAGCCGGAGGGCTTGGGGCCAGCAAACAGCCCAGGAAGGGGCTCCCCAGAGCGTGGGGCCTGCGCTTCCGCGTCTCCCTTGGGCCTTCCTCATTCTGCCCCGAGAGCAGAGGGGTGTCCCCAGCTCCCAGGCCAGCCCGCCTCCACTCCCTGCCCTCTGTCCCTCAGAGCCGCCACATCCCTCCGCCTTTCTCCTCTCCCCTCCAAGAGAATAACCGCCCTCTGACCCCCGCTGCTGCCTCCACCCCTGTGTGTTTTCCACCCTCCCCCTAATCCAGCTAATTTTCTGCCCACCCCCCAGGTCTGACGACAGCGACTCCTCTTTGTCGGAGGTCCTGAGGTACACGGACTGGCCGCATGCTTGTCCCCTTGTCCCCGGCGCCCCCTCCCCTCTCTCCTCGGCCCCTCCCGCCTGCACCCCTGCCCTCAGCATGCACCCACCTCTCCACGGCCCCTCCAGACCCCTTCCTGCCCCCTCGTCCGTCCTCTCAGGGTGGCCGTCTGGCCTCTGACTGCACTGCCGGCTGGAGCTGGGGGCTCGGGAGGGGTGCACCTGCTTGTCACGGGCCCTGTCCTCTTTGCTGCGCGTGGAGCCTGGGCTGGGCTCTGCCCAGGTGTGGTGGCGGCTGTGCTCAGAGTCCTGGTGACTTGCTTTGTTTGCACCAGTGCGTGTACACGTAGACCTGGCTCTGTCCCCAGACCAGGAGTGCTGGGGGGGCCCACTCCCCTGCAAGCTCACACAGCACCCCCACAAGGAGCACCTCCCAGGACCCGCTGGGGAGAACCGGGCAAAGGGCCACCGAGGGGCCGAGAGCTCCCGCCCGCTCTCCCGACGTGCCCCGCGGCACCGCCCCCAGCTGCTGGCCATGCTTCTGCGCAGGTGTTAACCATTCTGCAAACCCTCCTGCGGGGGCCAGGGCGCCCACTCCCCATGCTAACCAGCCCCCAGCCGCTCACTGAGCAGGGTTTGCTTTGAGACACGCCCCCCACAGCCACCTGAGATCCTTCCCAGCCTCCTGGCTGGGCCCAGGGCAGGGTCAGAAGCAGGGAGCTGGGGTCGGGGGGCTGTCCCTGCGTGTGGCCCCTGGTGGGCAGCTGCGCCTGTCTGATCATGTTCTCGGGGTGGGAGGTGCTGACTGAGTTCCTGGGGCCCTGAGAAGCCAGCTGTTGGCACATGGCTCATTCCGGCCACAGTGTCCCTGTGGGGGGCGGTATTCTCTTCAGAAAAGAGCTAGAATGTGTTTTCAGATGGGGCTTCGTGCCCCTCAGACCCTCCCTGAGAAAACAACCCCCACCCCCAGTGTCTGCAGGAAGCTGGTGCGGGACTGAGGGTGCGAGGTGCTCTCCCGCCCCCACCAGGGGCCCCGGACCCCTCAACCCGGAGCCGAGCCCCGGGTCTCTAAAGGGATTTGGCCCTGTGTAAATGACAGGCTCAGGTCTGACTGTGCTGATCCGAGGGGCCGTGGGTGGGGTGCGTGTGTGTGAGCCCCTCTGCGTGGCGGGGGCCGGCCTGAGGTAGCCACTGTCCGATGGGCACACTAGGACAGCGTGCAGTGGGGGGATGCCCCAAGTGCCCGCCCGGTGTGCCGCTCGCCTGCCTGGGTTACTTGGAGTGGCGTTGGGGAGTCATGGGACCCTGGGACCCGCTCAGGCGGGCGTCGACAGGAGCTCCCCATGGGCAGGGCTGCTGCAGGAGGACGTGGGGTGGGGGCGGATGGCTGGCTGTGAGAAGGGGACCCTGTGCACCCCCCTCCCAGCATCAGCCCATTGGCCCTGGCTGGCGTTCCGGGAGCCACAGGCCCAGGTCCCCCCTCTGCCCTGCCCCCCTCAGCCTGGCATGCTGACCCCGGCTGACGGGCACCCTCTCCCCCTCTCCTGGAAGGGGCGTCATCACACCGGTCGGAGGAGCCAAGGGTGGGCGGACGGCCCCGCTGCAGTGCGTCTCGATGGCCGAGGGCCACACCAAGCCCATCCTCTGTCTGGATGCCACGGACGAGCTGCTCTTCACGGGGTCCAAAGGTGGGTGGGACCCAGACCAGCCAGATAGGGCTCACACCCACCCTGGGCTTGAGGACAGGGGGTGGCTTGCTCGTGACCTTGCCCAGTGTCCCCTGCCTTGGCTCCGGGCTTCCGCGCCGGCTGACCCTGGGGCCTCTGTGCAGCACTTCCTCCCAAACCTCCCTGGGAAACTGCAGGAAGCTTCTCAGGTGCCCACCTCACCTGCTTGTCCCAGCACCGCCCCCCCGTGGCCCCGCCTGAGACTGTGCCGCAGGCCTCCACAGAGGGGCCGTCACTGGTCCCAGATGAGTCAGGGAGCCTTTAGCAATAGACGAGAGTCTTATGCGGGGTGCTCGGTCTCCCCGTGATTGGCTGAGTCCAGGTTTCCCCTGTAAGATTCACTTGTCACGTCTTCCCTAATGACGGCAGCTAGTGGCGGGCGGAGGAGCTGGCACTGAGCTCAGCCCAGGTCGTCCTGCCGCAGAGCCCTCCTGTGGCAGGGAGTTGGCCGGAGCCAGCCTGGACTCAAGCTGGGACCCGCTGTCCCTGGTGCTGACACCTGTCCCCTCCCCGTGGCCCCCCCGTCACAGACCGCAGCTGTAAGATGTGGAACTTGGTCACGGGGCAGGAGATCGCGGCCCTGAAGGGCCACCCCAACAACGTGGTCTCCATCAAGTACTGCAGCCACTCGGGCCTCGTGTTCTCCGTGTCCACCTCCTACATCAAGGTGTGGGACATCCGGGACTCGGCCAAGTGTATTCGGACTCTCACGTGAGTGCTCCTCCCAGCGGGGGGCTGGCCACTGGAGCCCAGCCCCGGGGACCCGCTCAGCACAGCCTGACACTGAGGGACGAAGTGACATCCCTGGGCTGGGGCCAGTGCCTGGGGCAGCAGTTTGATGGGGCCTTTGGCCTGGCTGACCACACCTTTGTCCCAGTCCCCGAGCCGACGGCCAGGCCAGTGGGCACGGGCAGGGCCGACACAACGAAGCTGATTCTTAGCAAAGCCACGCTTCCTGCTGCTTCTGCGTTGTGAGCAGTGGTCTATTGCTGAGTTTGATTCTCTAGAAAGAGCAAACGGAGGACTTCCAGGGCAGTGAGGGTGCCCCGCATGACACTGGAACGAAGAGGGCCTGCTGTTACACATTTGTGTAAATCCACAGAACGCGGCACACCGAGAGGGGCCCTCATGTGAACCATGGACTCTGGGTGGCAATGGCGGGTCCACGCAGGTCCGCCAGCTGTAACGGAAGTGCTAACTGGTGGGGTCATTGACAGCGGGGTCGGCTGGAGGGTGGCAGGGGTATATGGCAGATCTCGGTACCTTCTGCCCCACTTTGCTCTGAACACCGAGGAAGCAGAGTGGGTGTTGTCCCCCCTTTCTACAGAGGAGGAGACCGAGGGTCAGAGAGGTTCAGTGGTTTCCACACGACCCAGTTTCAAACCCCACGTCATGACAGTAGCAGCCTCCAAGCACTGGCTCAGACAGACCAGAGGTCAGGGCGGGGGCTTGGGTCCTGCTCTTCCTTGGGCCCCACCCATCGGACCAGAAGCTTCCAGGAAAAGCTGCTGCTCCTGTCCATCGGTCAGGGAAGGCTTCCTGGAGAAAGTGGGCTACAGGCCTGTGCAGACTGAGGTCTGAGTGGTCTCCTGGCCTGTGTGGTGGACCAGTTTTATCTCTGACCTGGCCCCTCTTCCTCACGGGTAGGTCCTCAGGCCAGGTGATCTCCGGGGACGCCTGCGCGGCCACATCCACCCGCGCCATCACCAGCGCCCAGGGGGAGCACCAGATCAACCAGATCGCCCTCAGCCCCTCGGGCACCATGCTGTACGCGGCCTCGGGCAACGCCGTCCGCATCTGGGAGCTCAGCAGGTCTGGGGCTGCCTAGGGGACATGGGCCGGGGGCCGGGCGTGGCCAAGGGAGGGCACACAGGTCTCAGAGCAGGTGACCGCCCCAGGGCTGCAGGACCTCGCTATGTTTCCGTTCCCTGTGTCCTCCGAGAGAGCGGCAGCTCTGTCCAGGGAGGAGAGGGGTGTCCCTCTGGCCAGGTGCATCCCCTGCAGGGTAGACCCCTCCCAGCCCAGGTCCCTCTGACCCTTCTGCCCCCGCTGGGCCCTCCCACAGGTTCCAACCCGTGGGCAAGCTGACCGGCCACATTGGGCCCGTGATGTGCCTGACGGTCACCCAGACGGCCAGCCAGCACGACCTGGTGGTGACCGGCTCCAAGGACCACTACGTCAAGGTGCGCGCATGCTCGGCGTTTCTCCCCTTCCCTCTGTTGCCCGGAAGCACGTGTGAAAATAATGGGACCCCTGGGGCTTTAGCAGAGAGCCGTGCACAGCAGTAAAGGCTGCAGCGCTGCCTTGTAAATGGCAACAGATTAGAGACCCCCTAAACGCCAAGGGTGGAGTCAGCTATGGAAATGAGGGACACCCCACGCATGGGGTGCCATGCAGCTGTCACAATGACAAGTGTGAAAGTGAACCAGGCAGGGCCGCACACAGCCATGGCTTTGCTGTCCCTGACTGTGCCCCCGGAGCCGGAAAGTGGCATGGGAAATGGCGGGACAAGTGTCACCTACAGCGCCGGTCATGTCCTGTTAATTTATTACAAAGCAGTGCTGAGCTGCGGGGATCCCCCTGCGTTACTGAAGTCCGCCTCCCCACACCTCAGCGTCCTCAGTGCCCTCCAGGAACCCTCTCTGCACGGGCAGCACCCTGCCCACGGGGCCCTGCTGCCACCACGGGCCAGGCCACTGTGTCTCCTGGGACCCTGGGCTGCACCCTCAGTGGGCGACTTGCGGGTCTCCCCGCAGATGTTCGAGCTGGGCGAGTGCGTGGCTGGCACCATCGGCCCCACCCACAACTTCGAGCCCCCGCACTATGATGGCATCGAGTGCCTGGCCATCCATGGGGACATCCTCTTCAGCGGCTCCCGGGACAATGGCATCAAGAAGTGGGACCTGGAGCAGCAGGAGCTCATCCAGGTGGGGGGACCAGGGAGGTGCTCCCCCAGCCCAGGCCAGAGCCCCCAGTCTGCCTGCCCTCCACCCTCTCCTTCCTGTCCCCGCTTTGCCCCGGACTCGGCTGCAAAGCCACTCTCTCCTCCCGCTCCTGAAGCCTTAACTTTCCCTGACCCCTCCGAGGGCTGACAGCGCCCCTCCAGGGCAGGGTCTTAGGTTCGAGCCAAGGCAAGTCAAAGGGCCCTTCTCTGGGACCCGTGCTGCCTGCCCGGCCCTCACGCGCCCGCTCCCCGCAGCAAATCCCCAACTCCCACAAGGACTGGGTGTGCGCGCTGGCCTGCGTCCCGGGCCGCCCCATGCTGCTGAGCGCCTGCCGCGCGGGCGTCCTCAAGGTCTGGAACGTGGACAACTTCACGCCCATCGGCGAGATCCGGGGCCACGAGAGCCCCATTAACGCCGTCTGCACCAACGCCAAGCACATCTTCACCGCCTCCAGGTGGGCGCGGGGCAGGGCCGGCTGGTGGGTCCCCGCCCTCCCTGTGTGGGCGGCGGGTGGGCGGCTCCCAGGCAAGAACCCTGCCCAGGGGCGGGGCAGGCTGCCGGTGCTGGGCCCCGGGCCAGGCCTTGGCCACTGTCACCGATGCCTCCCCCAGCAGTCCCCACCCTGCTGTCCTTACACCGGCTCAGGTGTTCTTGATCACAGCGTAGCCCAGCCACCCCCAAAGCCAGCTCTGGTCCCTGTCCAGGGGACGTCCAGGCGCTCTGGCCCACAGGGAGCCACTCACAGAGGTCTCTTCTTTTTCCTTTTCTTTCCTTCTTTTTCCACACTTTTCCTTCCTCTCCCCGCCCCACTCCCGCCTCCTCCGCTGTCCGCCTCTCTCCCCCACAGTGACTGCCGGGTGAAGCTGTGGACTTACGTCCCTGGACTCACCCCCTGCCTTCCTCGCCGGGTCCTGGCCATAAAGGGCCGTGCCACCACCCTGCCCTGACCCCGCCTCCTCCCGCTCTCCCCTCTCTCCCTCTCTCTCCACTTCGCTCCGAGCTGCTTCTCCACGGTATGAGACCATTGCTCCTCCGTGCCGCTCTCCTCCAGCCCCTGCTCTGAGCATGACCGGTGGGGCGGCCCCAGGAGAGAGACCAGGCAGCGGAGAGCAGGGTGGGCGGTCAGGGCTGGACGAGGCCAAAGAGCAGCAGGGGAGAGCCGGTGGGAAAACGCAGGCCCGTCCCTCTGCCCAGCACCCTGCACCCTTGCCCTCGCCGGGGCCGGCCCCTGGGCCCCGGCCACGACTGGGCACTAGGGGGCCCCGAGTGGTGGCCAGCTGGGCCCAGGCCAAGAGCTGACCAGCCACTCGCTGTCCTCCCCAGCGACCTGACAGTGAAGCTCTGGAGTGTTCGGCGGTTACCCAGGGGCCCTCCCTAGGACTGAGGTCAGAGGACAGCCCCAGCCTTTGGCCCCCAGCAGCCTGGACCGTATGGAAGGGACACCGCGGCCACGAGGCCAGCTGCCCTGGGGACAGGGTGTGGGCGACGGTTGCCGCCCCTCCCCTCCACTCCTTCCCCTCCCTGGACCTTCCGACCGTGGACACTGACCCCAGCGTCTGCCTCTCGGGGAGGCAGAGGCAGGGGGAATTTAAGCTGTGACACCGAAGGGCATTTCCCCCCTCGTTTCTCTCCTATGGCCCCTTGGCCTGCCCCCGACCGGCCACACCGCGCCCGCTGAGCTGGCCGAGCCCTCCCTGGAGCCCTGGGCCCGGGGGTGGCCCCGCAAGGGAGGCAAAGCAGCCCCCACCCAGCCCTTGGGCCGCTGCACCCGCTGCCTCTGAGCCCAAACGTAGTTCTCAGGTAACCATGGAGACCACGTAGGCAGCCGGGCCTTAGCCCTGGGCCATGAGCACCCACTCCCAGTGAACCCCGGCAATTTTTGGGGTCCCTTTCTGATGGGCCAAGGCAGGGCTGCTAGGAAGAGTCCTTTGGGCGGATGGTCAGACATACTTCACTTATTTATTTTATTTTTTGCTCTTGCCTCCTGGAAACTGACTTGAAGTTTCTTCCACACGTTCTGTCCCTCTGCTCTTGGGGGTCAGGAATCCCACCAGGGACCTGCCCCGCCGGCCCCCCGGGGCCACCCCCTCTCTTGCTGTGCAGAGGAGGGAAATGCCCCCCTTGGCTTTGCAGCTTAGGCTGTCCCCACATTTCCCCAGGGCCCCCCCGTACACCCGACCTCGGCCACCTGGCGCCCCAGTGCCTTCCTCCGTCCGTCCCAGGCCCGGCGCCCACGTTGGGCAGCCTGACACCAGCCTCGCCTGGGGGATAGTGCCACCTGTGTCTTCTCATGTGCTGGGTCTCATGCCCGCTGCCCCCAGAAGGTGGGGTGCCCCACCCCCAGCCCAGGGCCAGGGCCGCCTCCCCAGAGTCCCTCATGGGCCGCGCGGGAAGCAGCTCGGAGGACTGTGGCCAGTAGGAAGTGGCTTGATGCTGAGGACACTGCCCCCAGCACCCCCGCCGTGTCCTCCCGCAATGGGGCAGGAAGTCCCTTGCTCTCTGTTGTGTATTCAGGAGACATTCTCAAGCCTTAACACTGGCGTGGGCGAGGGGCTTCTTCCGGGAGAGTGGTGCTGGGGGTCACCGAGCCCCCTCTGCTTGGGGCTGTGGGCTTGGCCCCAGGGATGCTGTCAGTGCGAGTCCAGGGTCCCTGCTGAGTCTTCGGGTCCAGCTGCTCTGGGCCCCCGCCCCAGCCTGCCCACCGCTTTAAGGACACTTCTCTGCTCGGGCGCTTCCTGCCTCAGTGTGAGGCCGGGAGCCCAGCTCTGCTCAGGGCGCAGGGACGCTGGACCTTCTGCAGGTGGCTCTGTTCTGCCCTGGCACCTCCTCTGTTTGGCGGGGGTGTGGGAGCCTCCTTGGCGTGGCCCAGGGAGAAGCGCCGGCTGGGGCCCAAGCCCGGCCTGTCCCTGCCTGTCCCCGCCTGTCCCCGCCCTGCTCGGAGCTGTCTCCAGGCTGAGAACGCGGCTCAGGGCGAGTGGCCCCACTGGACGCGGCGCTGGAGTCTCTGAGCCTGTACTCGGGCCGGACGTGCCCTCGCGGGCCCCTGGGACCGTCTGTCTTCCACACTGGAACCTCTTCTTCTGGCCACCCAGGGGCGCCCGGCAACGCCCTTGGGCCCACCCCCCGCCCCGGCGCTCTCCCCACCTGAGCTAAAAGCTCCAGCCTGTAAGGAAAACTCGTCTGCAAGGACTTCGCAGGCCACAGAAACACAGCCGGCTGGTCCCCACCCGCTGTGGGCCGGGCGGCCTGCGCAGGGTGGCCCTGCGAGGTGCTCTCCTGCAGCTCCCGATGGGTGTGCTACCTCACAGCCGGCGGCTCTGCTGTCCCGGCACGTCACTGACTTGACACTTGAAGTCCCTCGGAGCCTCTCTGAGCCATGCCCCTGGCGCCGTGGCCGCGTCTCAGCCGCTCCTTGGGGAGGCCCCACGGTACACAGCTGGGGGCTGGCCCCCCCTCGTGGCACAAGCATCCCAAGAGTTGGAAGCACAAACTGGTTGCGGTTTGAGCACAAGGGCCGGTGGCCGGCACTCCAGGCCCCGGCGCCCCTCCCAGGGCAGCTCTGCAAGGCGCAGCAAGGGGGCCCTTGTCGGTGGGGGCCGGCCCTCCCCGCACCAGGGCTGCCCGAGGCTCGTCCTCATTCTGGTCATCGCCCCCTACCTATTCTGTGTCCTCTGAGGATGTGAGGCTGGGCCACTGCAGGCCAGGCCACAAGGGAACGACGTGGCCCAGAAGGAGCACCCTGTCTGCACCCCACACCCCCAGTCTTTCCTTGCCTGAGCCCGCACTGGCCCCAACTGGCCCGAACCCGCACCCCTGTTTGCTGGGCCAGCCTCTGAATGCTTTTGAGGCTGCCCAGGCAGCCCCCGGCCGGGCAGTGTCCCTGCACCCTTGCCCTCCCCGTGCCCAGCCCCGTTCTCATAACAGCCACTCAGTGTTGGCCTTCATTGGTGCGACTGGCTCCCCCGCGGCAGCGCGGCAGTGGCCTTCGGAGACGGCCCAGGAGGGAGGAAAGGCGGCAGGCTGTGGCTGAACCCCTAGTCTCCTGTGGACCTGGGAGTGGCCGGCCCGCCCTCCCTCCCACCGGAGTGGCAGGGCCCCCTCCAGCTCACTCAGCCCTGCCCGTGCCTTCGCCGGGTCTGTGCCGGGGTGCCGAGCTCCTTCCCGCGGGGTGACCCACGCCTGTGGCCTCTGCCCCCTTGCCGTCCCAAGTGGGAAGCTGCGTGTTGCTCTCCCCACTGGGCACGACCTCCTAGTCCAGGTTTAGGAGCCAGGGCCTGGCCCGTGCCCCCCAAAGGCCTCTGCGGCTTGGCCGTCTTCTGGCTCCCAGATCTTCACTGCCCTCCTCCGGGCAAGGGGAGTTCCGTTTCTTCTAGGGCGTCTTTGTCCTACTCCCCCCGCCCCTCCCCAGCACACCCCAGTGCAGTCCTGGAACCCTTGTCCCGAGGGCCTGGCACAGACGTGGGAACTGCTCTGCGAGGAGGAGCCGAGGGTCAGAGAAGACGCCTGCAGTGAGCCGGGGCCCAGCGCCCACCCATCCGCTCTTTCCCGGCCTCCGCCCCTGCCCAGGCCGCAGAGCATCACGGGCCCGCGCGCCCCTCACCCTGCGGCCGGCACAAGGTGTGCGTGCGTCTTGTACTTCTTCCCGTGACCGCACACATGTATGAAAGTTATTTAAACCTCACATTGTACATTTCTGTTCCCAGACCGGATGTGTGTGTGCCCTCAGAGGTTGTCCTGAATAAAACCCAAATGACCGTCGTCTGTGGTGGCGTGGTCCCTGAGCCTGCCGACCGGACTGCCGGCCCTTCTCGGGTGGGGGCGGTGGGCAGGGAGGGTGGGCAGACTCGCCTCCCAGGCAGCTTACCGTGCTGCATCTCCCCCAGACTCGTGTGTGGCCTCCTGGGAGGGGCGCCTGGCAGGCACTCTGGGTTTTCATCAGGTCGCCTCAGCCCTGTGATGGGCGGGGTCCTCGTTTTCTGGAATGAGAAAACGCAGAGAGGAAGCGACTTGTGCAGCATCACAGCTAGTGAGGTCAGAGCCAGGATCGGAACCCAGGCCGGCTGCCCCCGGCACCCTGTGCTTCCTCTAACGACCGGTGGCTCTGAAGGCCCGGACAGTGTGCGTGCGCGGGCCAGGTGCCTGCCTTCCCGCAATGCTGGAGAGGAGGTGACAAAACACGAAAAGTTTGTGGAAGAAAGCTGCTACGATAGCGCTGGCTGGTGCGGCTCAGTGGATTGAGCACCGGCCTGCGAACCAAAGTGTCTCTAGTTCGATTCCCAGTTGGGGCACAGGCCTGGGTTGCGGGCCAGGTCCCCAGTAGGTGGTGCGTGAGAGGCAACCGCACATTGACGTTATTCTCCCTTTCTCTCTCCCTTCCTCTCTCTCAAAATAAAAAGAAAATGTTTTTTAAAAAAAGAAAGAAAGAAACCCAGCCTCACACTGGCTTTGGATTCCGTTTCTTGGTCAGGGCTTTTCAGTCTTTAAAACTCAAACTCCCTTCCCCAAAACTCTCCTGTGCTCTGACTTCCAGTCCCATTATTTTTAACACAAAAATATGTTTAAGTCTGTGGGATGCCAGGCGGCCTGTAACGTGGGCTCCACCCCGAAGACACAAACCATGACTGCAAGACACAGCTGCCCTCTCGCCCCTGTGACTTCTCGTCGCCGGCGTTCTTCCGCAACCCGTTTCTCTCTGATAACCTGGGACTGTGCCTCGGAATTCCTGCTCCTGGTGTCCTCGTGGCCCCATTGTCTAGTTTGTCAGACTGACTCTTAAGAAGACACTTCTACAGCAGTTTCTAGGTTACATGATTCCACTTGGTTTTTTTCGGTACTCTCTAGGAGTATCTTGCGGCAAGAGATGCTGAGCACGTATTTAACGAGTGAGGGCAGGAAGAGAAAACAGGCGGCTGTGGAGGGCTGAGTCATGACACGCCACGGAGTCCCTCAGCCTGAGAGTCCTCGCCGCTGTGGTCACCACCAGCCCCCTCAGCAGCTCCTGAGATGCTGGCCCGCCCTCCAGGCAGACAGGCAAGGGCAGGAGACCCGTTCCACCTCTGTTGCCGGCGAGCTGCGCCTTGCATCCTGAAGCCAATTGGGCCTCCCTTTGCTTTGCTTTCCGAATATAAAACCAGGTGGCTTTGCCCAGCCCTCAGTCCCTGCTCCTTATCTAGACCCGCGGCTGTGGCCACACTCCGGCCAGGGTTCCGGAAGTCTGGAGGAGCAGAAGTCACGGGTTGGGGAGGCGTCCTGTCCTCAGTTGCAGACGCCTTGACGCACGAGAGGGGACCTGAGCCATCGAGGGGATGCGGTGAGCAGAGCTGCCCAACTGCCTGTACCCCTCAGGTGGGCACAGGTGCCTCCCCGCCAGGGACGCAGGCGGCCTCTGAGGATACTGTTTTCGGCTGATGAGCTGAGCGCCCCCCGGGCTCCCCGGTGGCCTGTTGTTACATAGGACCCTGCCCTATGGGACAGAGCCCGCTGTTGGCTGCGGGAGGTGACACTGGGTGTGTGGGTAAACCCAGAAAACAGAGCCCTGGGGGCGGTTGAAGTTGTCAGGGGCGGCCGGGAGCCGACTTCAGCCAAAGAGTTCCGCCCTGGGACTGTGCCCTCCCCTCTCCACCCCCACACCCCACCCAAGAGCGTTTGCCACAAAAGCTGGTTTTTCCAAACTCAGGACAGCCTGGGTCTTGAAGATGCCAAGGCACTTCGGGGCAGGACGGCAGAGACACTGGGTTTAGGGACGTTGGTTTTTTTATTCTTTTAATGTGGAATGTTTCCCCCCGAACTGTAAGTCATATCCACTTATTATAGAAAATAACACTGGGAGGGAAACAGGCCCGGGTGGGAGGCGTGTGTCCCCGGGGCTTCGGGTGCAGGGACAGAGACCAGGCCCTGCCAGGCAGAGCTCTGTCCAAGTCACAGCAGGTTCAACCGCGGGAGAGCCTACTTTTGCGGACTTTGGGATGCTGTCCCTGCATCCAGCGCCGGGCCCAGGGCCTGGTGGAGGGCAGGCCGGAGGGGACCCACGTGCCTCCCAGCTGCCCTGCGGGTTTGGGGTGGGGGGTGCCCAGCTGCCCCGAGCAGCGGCGGCCAGGCCCCGGCCTGAGCACATTTCGCAGGCCTGCTCCCAGTGAGGAGCGGCCAAACTCGCTGAGCCCCCGAGAATTTTTACGAGCTCGCTGCAGCCCTTTAATAAACCCTTCTCCAGCCTGTGGCAGCAGCGTGACTCACGGCCACCAGGGGCCCTGCCCAGAGCCAAGGGCTCCAGAGCCCTTCCCTCCCAGGACAGGGTTCAAGTGGACGTTCCAAGGGATCCCCACGCTCCAGCCTCAGCCCTGCTGCTGATGGGCGAGGGTGGAAGGGTGCAGCAGCCCGCACCCCCGGGGGCCGCTGCAGATGAGGCCGCTCCCGCGCGGTGGTCCGCCCCACCCGGCCGGGCCCGGACTCACGCGCAAACACTAGGAAACCCGCTCGGCAGGGGTCCCCCCTTTATTGTCGAGGCTCCGCAGGGCGTGCCCAGCCACCACCCCATCGCAGGGTTCAGGAGCCTGGCCCACGTGACAGCCGTCACCCAAGGGGGTGGCTCAGAAGCGGCTGTTTCAGGGCCTCCGGGACGTACAAGGTCTGTGTGGCGAGGCAGCCCACGGCGGGGGCGGGGTCCTCCCGCAGGGACTCCAGGGCTCTAAGAGAAGCACCCTGTGCTGTGCAGAGGGCTGCCGCCGGGCTGGGTGGGAGGCCAGGCCCAAGGGCCGGGGGGACGCGCCGGGGTAGCTGTGCAGAGGAACAGGGCAGTGGGTGGGGGTGGGGGGTGCTGGCAGAATTGAAACATGAGCTTCGATTCCTTCTGGGGCCACACTGCTCTGTCACAAGCAAGACAGAGGACCTGCGGAGGCTCAGGGAAGGCCAGGCCAGCTGCTCCCAGTCCTGCACCCATGACCAGCCCTTTGCGTCCCCGCCACGGGCCCCTCCCTGGTTCGGCCCTCCTCTTTCCCAGATAACAGCTGTGAGCAAAGCCCCCTGGCTTCAGAGACAGCTGTGGCCCCGGGGCAGCCAGCACTTGGGGACCCGCAGCGGCTGAGCCGTTGGCTGGACCACGGCGAGGCGGAGGGAGCCTCCCGTCCCCTCGTGTGAGAAAACGTTGGCCTGTCCCTCCTCCAAAGCTCTTGGGGGCTGTCCTAGCTGGTGAACGGCCTGCAGCTCGCCAGGAGTGGGGGCCGGGGGGGCTCTGACCAGTGTCACTCCCCCAGGGGGTGGTTTCCGTGAACCCATCTGCCCACGAAGCCTCCGAGAAGCAGGCTGCCACTCACCTGTGTGCGCCTCCGCGGTGTCGCTGCCCCCGTCCACGTCCCGGGTTTGGATAACCTGGCCTGCGGGGCACACAGCACCACAGCGTCCCCACAGAGGACGGGGGGCCCTGGCTGCCCGTGCTCTGGGCTTTTCTTCCTGAACCCCCACACCTCCTCCCTGTCTTTCCCTCCCCACAAGGGGCCGTGGACGCCAGCCTCAGCTCTGAACTTTAACCATGAGGTTGAAATGCTTCCCCTGCTTTTCTGAGGGGTCCGAAGCAAATTGGGCTGTGGGAGAGGGAGGGAGCCTGGGTGCTCCCAAGACACTTCTCCTTGGGGTGATGCGGGGCAGCCCCACGGGTGGGAGCACGCAAGGCCCTGACCCCATCCTCTGGGAGCTTTGGTGGTCCGGCTCAACCTGCCTGGCCACCTGAGCCTCCCTGAGACCGGCTGGCGGTGGGACAGTCCTAGAGACACAGCCTGAGAGCTGTGTGTCCTGGGGGCGGCGGGGAGTGGCAGGGGGTGGGCAGGACCGCGCCAGCGCTGTGGGCTCAGGATCATCGCCACTGCACAATCTCACGGGACACGGGATCACCGCCTCGGCCTGGTGTGCCTTCTAAAAGTACCGCTGAGACTTGTTGAAATGAGGTGTGGGGACCCAGCGCCCCAGTGGGGATGTGATCTGGTGGGTGGGAGGCAGGAAATACCTGGATGGGGGTGCTCAGCGGGCGGACCTGGGAGCGCAGTCACTAGCAACTGTGGCCCGAGGCCAAGGGTACCTCACAGGGTCCGTCCACTCGGTGACATGCTGCTGATCTCGGAGGGTCTCAGCGCCCCCCTCCACTACGAGGAAGTAGGTCTGGGACAGCAGGGTCACAAACAGCAGTGAAAAGAGCATCTGCACTTTCGTCCGCCGGCTGGGCTGCAGCAGCAGCTCGTGGGTAGCCCTGGCGGCCTTGGCAGGGGGTAGGGGGTGGGTCCTGCCACGGGAAAACCTCAGCCCACAGTCACCATGACGGGCCAGCCCAGAAAACCCACACAGAAGGCTAAATCAGCATGAGCCAGGAAAATCGAGGGAAACTTCTAGAATGTCATTGATTTAAAATAAAGCACTCTCGCCATCCCGGTGGTTGTTTATTTTCTCACCATCCTTGAGAAGGAAGGAGTGGCTGGGACCCACCGCCCTTCCCCTAAGAGGGTTGGTGTTTCTCACCTCGATAGTCTTGGCCAGAGCGGTTTCGGGTACGTAATCATTCAGGGTGCCACTGGTCTGGGCGCGGATGGCGCCACACAGGGTGTCCACAGCCCTCAGGAACTTGAGCTTGTCAGACCTGGACTAGGACAGAACACACAAACGCCTGGTCCTGTCCCCCTATGGGCCATACCTGGGCCGCTCACGCCCAGCCCAGCCCAGCGTGGTGGCCTGGCCCTGGACAGGTGTCCCGACCCCCTCTGCAGTCCTCTGGGGACAGCGGGGCTTGGGTTCTATGAGGAACGTCCTTTCATAGAGATCTGCCTGGTGGCCCGGCCACCTGGGGTGGTCCAGGCCAGGGGGCACCCCAGGCTGAATTCAGGAGGTGGGAGCCACTGATTTTTTTTCCTACTTTCCTGCTCAGCTCTCAAAACATCTCCAAGAATTTCCTTACCATGTCTTCTTATTCTAGAAATTCCAGGATGAACCAATAGGCGTCTCTTTCTGATGGCGCAGTCCTGCGAGGGAACGTCATTGGTTCTGGCAGTGGTGTGGGGGAGCAGAGCCACCCTAGCCAGCCAGCCCTCGGCCAAGAGGGCTGAGAACCAGCTTCTCCAGGCCCGCGGCCCCGTGGGGGCCTCAGCAGCCCCCGGGGAACGGCACTTACGCGGGACCCGGTTAAGCGGTTCCGCATCAGGCAGGGTCAACGACGAAGATTGGAAAGGAGGGCCTGGGAGTCACCGCTGTGGCCCCAAACTATTGGAGTTGTCCTACACGGGCTTTGACATTCTTGAACATGAATGGGCCTCAAATCCCAAATCAGGCTCGGAAGCCCCCCCGGGGCAAGCCTCCCTGAGCAGGGTCGGGTGTCCACACGGGGCGGCTCGGGGGTGAGGCTAGGGACAAGTGCCTGTCCACCCCTCTGGGCACCGTGGTTGGGGGGTGGAGGAAGAGGGCGCAGATGCTGTCAGTGGGAACTCCATGCAGCGTGGCTCACCAGCCCATCTCATGGTGCCTACAAAGTCGCACCCCGGGGTGGGGCTCAAAGCCACAGGTCGGCAGTTATAAATGTCAAACCGCCAAGTTCAAAGTTGAGGTCTTCCCCTTTATTGCCCCTGTGGCCTCCAGTAAATAAAAGCCTCAACTTCCTTTCCCTTTCTGTGCAATGGGGGGATGACACTGAATGAGTTGCCCCTGAGCAAGTTACCTCCCCGTGTCAGATCAGCCAGCTTCCCTCGGGCAGGACGACCGGTTGCGAGGGGCCAGGTGCTGTGTCTACCCTGAAGGTGGGACCAGCAGGACTGGCAATGAGCGAGAGGTGAGTTTGAGAGAAGGAGAAGGTGGGGTCGCACGAACTCAGATGTGCGGCAGGTTTGGGGTTGGGGGTACAGCACGGGGCATATTAAACGTGAAACCACTGCCCTGGCCGGTATGGCTCAGCGGGTTGGAACCTTGTCCCGTCGACCGAAAAGTCGTGAGTTTGATTCCCAGTCAGGGCACAGGCCTGGATCATGGGTTCGATCCCCCATCCGGTATGTACAGGAGGCAACTGATTTATGTTTCTGTCTCACGTCGATGTTTCTCTCTCTCCCCTGCCCTTTCCTTTCTCTAAAATCAATAAACGTATCCTTGGATGAGGAATTTCTTTTTTAAAAAATTAAAAACAAAACAAAAAATAACGTGAGACTTCTGCTAGTCATTCAAGTAGAGATTTTGCTAAGAATCTGGGGTTCAGACACTGCTCTGGGGGCTGTGGCTCTGCAGTGGGCCTGAGGGTTCTGACCAGTGTCGGGTCCAGTCCCTGCCCAGTTCCGGGCTTCTCAAGCAACCGGGTCTGAAGAGCGACAGGCACGCAGAGCTCGAAGGGGACGGGGGAGGCTGGGCCGCGCCTCCTTCGCCTCGGAGCCACCATTGTGACCTGAGACACAGCCGGGCCAAGGGCTCACCCGTCAAGTTAGGCTTCCAGGGCACATCCTGAGCAGACCGTGCAAAGGTCGTTCTGTTTGGTTTGTGCCTGTGGGGATTGGGGTTCATCTGCACACGTGGCGGGGCTCTCCACAGCTTCTGATGACTGCAGGGACCCGGCCTGGCGAGACACTCCAGTGTGCGGACACAGCTGTTCTGAGCAGGGGTGAAGATGCAGGAGGCAGGACTGGTCCTGTCGGGGGCAGGCGGTGGCTGAGCAGGGCCTGGGCTGGGCCAGGAGATCCGGGACCCTCTGAAGGGCCCAATTCACCCCAGCCTCCCGGGAGTCTCCCATCGGGCCCTCCCTGTGCGGGGGACATTTCAGACTCAGGCATGACCTCCCATGTGTCCACCCCTGTGCCCCTGGGAGTCTTATGGCCTTCTGCCCTGCATCCCCAGTTCTGAACCCCACTCTGCCCTGAGACAGGCCCCCAAGGTCTGTCCTCCCAGGGAGGGTGCTGTGGGCCAGGAGCTCCTGCCTGACCCCACTCTCCATGCCCTGCACACTGGGTCCCCAGGCGAACACCCTTAGAGCTCCTCATGTCAGGGTCGCACCTGGTCCCCCTAATCCCCCCTCCTCTAAGCTGGTCCTGGTCTGTCCCGTGGCCGGGGAGCTGCTGCTCCCAGGAGTCCCCGACACGGGGGCCTAACTTATCACCCTTGTCTAAGATACTTAACCAAGTGCCCCATGTCCACAGCTCAGACCGAGCTGGCCCCCCTCCCAGCCCGCCTCCCCCAGAACAGACACCCCGTGCCTCAGTGGGTCAGGCTTCAAGCCACGGGGCCCCCCGTCCCTAGTGCTGAGCACCACTGGGTGTGAGACTGAACTGCCAACCCCCGTTTAGCTGGGAGGGGACAAGCAGGGACTCCTACCTGACGAGTTGGCACCTCAGACTCAGGCACGAGTCTTTCTCCTCAGGGGATGGGACTCCAGGGGGCACCACCCCCACACCTGTGTCAGGGCGAATCCCGCAAGGTGGGCAGGGTGGAGTCCCGGTGGGAGCTCCCCTCCCGCTCTGTGGTCCCGGAGACGGGGGTGGGTGTTCAAAGCCCCCTCCCCCGCCCCAAGGAAGCTCCCACTTGTCCAGCTTGGTGGATAGGGCAGCAAGGGCTCCTGGACCAGCCAGAGGAGTGGGAGACTGAGGCATGCTCACCACTGACCATGGCCCAGTCTGGCCCCAGGAGCCCCGTTGCCACCCTGCCGGGGAAGCAGGCGGCCTGAGAGGCCCCTCCTGCCCCACGCGGCCCACCGGCTCCCCAGGACTGGGCCACACAGCCACTGGGTGGGCACCCCAAGGGCTGGGCAGAGCTGCTCCGCACGAAAGAACCTTCACCCAGTCAGCTTGGCCAGTCACAGAAAACAGACTTTATTTAAGTATTTGGCACTAAAATCCACACAGGTGCGGCCCCACAGCCGAAGACCTGGCCGGCACCATCCGGGAACAATAAGTTAACATAAAGGACCCTCAGGTGTGTGTGGGAAGTCGGGCACTCAGTCCCCTGCTGGCTCCGCACCCCTGAGGTCACTGGGAGGGGAGGTGGCTGGACCAGGGAAGGGGCTTCAAGACAAGCTGGACACGGACAACATCCAAAGTAGGACATTCAAACATGCAGGTGCCACCCCTCCTCCCTCCCTCCTCAGACGGGTCACCGGGCAGCACCACGCTCTGTCCAGCGGGAGGACGGGGCCTCGTGCGGGTCAAGCACCAATTTCTCGAGGCCGCGGCCGTATTTGCAGCTGCCGACCAAGTCCAGGAACCTCGGAGGGGAGGGTCCACGGGGGCAAAATCGGAGCCTGGGCTGGCCCTGCCTCCTTGAAGCACCAACCCCAGCGGCAGAGGCCCCAGGACGAGCTGAGAGCCGGGCCCGCCTGATGCCTGCTTAAGCCGTGGCAGCTGTTAACGCCCTTCAGCGTGGGAACCGCCCAGTCGTGAAAACAAGGGCTGGCCCCTGGCAGGGAGTCCATTCTCAGAGCTCAGGGCGTGACCCCGCCTGCCCGAGAACACGCCACTCTCCACGACATCGCACGAGGTTGGAGGCCGGCGATTGGGGCCGCGAGGCCCCGAGAAGGGGTCACAGTGAGCTGTTCCCCAGCCAGCACCGCAGGGCCGGCCACCAGCCCGGCCTCTGGATGCCCACGGCTCAGAGGTCAGCCGGTGCCGGGGGCCCACAGGGCCCTGGGAGTGGGTAGTGACCAGGGCCCTACATGGGATTTAGAGGGTGAGGAAGGCCGTCCTTCACCAGGACACCGGCCGGTCACCCCCACTTGGCGTGTGCGTCACAGAGCACATTGCGGGGGGAAGGGGCCCCCAGCCCGGCCCCCTCAGGGACGCTCTCAGAACCAGAGGGTGCAGGGTGTGGGCACCTGCCGCGGCCCCGGCTGCCCCCACGTCCCGCCACTTGTGCTGCGTAAGGAGACGGTCCGACAGGCGAGGGCGGCCTCGGGTCCAGCCGGCCAGTCTCTGAAGAGCAACGTACCCCATGTGACAGGGATCTTGAGGACAAATGACAATAGAAATCCACAAACCAGGACGTTTGAACAAAAACTGGTAAAAAAAGAAAAGGAAGTCTCAGCTCCAGGCCATCGGCCTGCGATGGGGACAGGGGAGCTGCAGAAGGCACAGGAGGTGGCGGCCTCAGCCCCGCCAGGGAGCAGAGCGTGCGGCGCAGGGCGCCCTGGCCACGGCTACACCTGGCTGATGATCTCCCCGTTCTCGGGAACGAAGACTTGCACGGGGGCCCCCTCGGGCGATCTGCGGAGCACACACACAGCAGGCACCTGCCAGGGTCAGGAACAGAGGCTGGTCGGTGAGCAGACCGGGCAGACGGCCCCGCGGCACGCCCAGGGGCACCGCTGCTGTCCCAGACCCCCGACTGGTGGCAGCCCCGGCTCCCCTGGGGACCGCTCTTCACCCTCTTCCCCTCCAGCTGTCTTGGGGCGTGACGGGCACCCTGACCTCTGACTCCCCTTTCCTGAGCTCCCTTCTCACCCCCCTCCCTGTCTGGCAGGTCGGGACAGGCTGGGCCTGGGCAGAGGACAGGTCAGAGCCCGCAGGAGGAGAAGGGAGGAGGGTGCGGCCCAGGGCGGGCCCAAAGGGTGGAAGGGCGGGGACGCCCACGTGTGGTGGGGCCTGCAGGTTACGTGGAGGGTCTCAGAGGAAGCAGCCTGTGGGCTGCTTCAGGAGCACGCCCCCCGCAGAGCTCTCTGTCCCAGGGGAAACAGAACGCACACGTGGGCACTGTCCCCAACCTCCAGAGTGAAGTCAGCCGCAGAGCCCCAGTGGCCGCCCTGACATCACAGGCCACGGCGTTCAACCCTCCAAGCTGCCCAACCTGATCCAAGGCCAGCTGTCTGGCGCTTACAACGCACCCCCTAATCACTTTACACGTATTCAGTAATTAAAAGTCCCCAGTGGTCTGGGACAAAAGCACTCCCACTTTACTGAGGGCGGAAGAGGCTGGGAGGAGTTCATCGGCCTGCCCATCACCTCACTGGGAGGCAGCAGGGCTGGGAGCTGAACCCTGACAGTCAAACCTAGAGTCTGCGCACTTAACCAGCGTGCCACACTGCTCTCCAGCTCAAGGCCGGCGGGGTGGCAGGGAGGTCACTGACCGCCGGGCCATCCTAGGCTCTGGCTTCTGTAGACCCTTTTCCAGACTCTCCCTGTGCCCTGGCCCCTCGGGTCAGGGTAGCCAGGGGTTAACGGGGGCCAGGATTTGGAGAGGCCTCAGCACTCGGGGGACACTCCCTCGTGGTGCTCATGGGCCTGACACAAAGCCGGGGACCTGGGCACCTCCCAAAGCCAAGAGGGGATGGTTTGGGCCTGCTCTTCCCAGCTGGGGATCTCCCGGCCACCAGACTGCGGGACTGTGTCACTCGGAACTGCAGGGCTGGCCACCCTCCTCTGGCTAGAAGGCCCGGTGACCCTCACCTGTGTCCGGGGCCCCAGGGGCCGCCCAAGAGGCAGGCTGCGCACGCGAAAGGCTCCCTGGCGGTCCAGCGAGTGGGGCCGCGCGCTCCGTAAGCGGGCGCGCTCGTGCCAGGACTGCAGCTCCTGGCTGACGGCCGCCCTGCAGAGCGCGCGGCCGGTGGGGCTGTCCTTGAGGGAGGGTGCGCGCGCCGGGCGTCCACGGGGGCGCACGTGTTGCTGCAGCTGCTGCAGCTGCTGGAGACGCAGGGCCAGCCGCTCCTCCTCGAAGGCCACTCGGCTCAGATCGCCGGGCGGGAGGTGGCCCTCGGCCACCAGCATGTACATCTCGGCCGGGAAAGGCCCAGGGGGCAGCAGCAGCGACGGGCGGGGGGCATCCGGGCCCCAGGCCCCGAGGTAGCCGGGCGCCCTGGGTGGAGGCAGCGGCCACAGAGCGTACACGTCAGGGCTGCTGCTGCCAGGGGAGGTGGCGTGGGACACGCTGGAGCCGTCGGAGCCGCTGTCCTCGGAGCAGGAATGGGGGGCGTGGGGTGGCCGCGGGGCCCCACTCGGGGGCCAGCAGGAGCTGGGCACGGTCACTGTGTAGTGCGTGGGGCGGCGGCGGGGACCTGCCCGGAAGGAGTCCATCCTGGGGGAGGACGAAGACAGACAGACATCCTGAGTCTGAGGAACGGGGAGGAATGGGTCCGGCTTGGACCTCTCCACGGGGACCGACCTCGGCCTGGCTTAACCGGAAACCGCATCCCCTCACTCCACACGCACTTTTCTGCCTTGTGCCCCGTGCCCCCCCAGTGTCATGTATTCTCAGCCTTGTCAGGGACCCTGGGTTCCGGGCCATTCCTGAGCCCATTGGACCTGTCCAGGGGGCCACCGTCACATATCTAACACAATGCGTAAGAGCTGTCCTGTGTCACAGAGGAAAGAAAGACCATGGGAAGAGAGGACACTGTCTGCAGCCTACAATCCTAGGACAGAGGCCTCCGGAGAACCCGGCCTGGAGACCTGCAGCCTGCAGAACTCCGGGGCAAGGATCCCTGTTACCTCAGCTACCGTCTGCTGTCTTGTTACGACGGCCCCAGCAGACGGGCACGTAGGGCAGCTCACGCAGGTCGGCCCTCCCCAAGGGCACCGGCCCAGGTCCAGCAGGACTGACGCACTGGGACATGGGGCTGCGTCTGCCCAGAGGGGACGCCTTTCACTAACGCGGACAAAGCCGCTGTGCCAGAGGACCCTGGCGTATGGGGAACCCAAAGCCATTCCTGACTTGAGAAGTGGTCCCAGGCCACTCCGTGTCATGTGGCCTGATGAGTAAATTGAAACTGACCGGGGACCCTGCCGGACCCTGCCGGCGCCCCGGACGTGTGCGGTGCGGCTGTCCCGATCGGTCACTTTCAACAGCATGGAGCAGCAGCGGCAGGTCTGGATGGTGACGCGCAATCGATTCTCACTATTGATGGGATCTGCATTGGTAAGTCCTCCTGCCGCTAAAATCTATCTGTAACCTCAACATCCACACACGTGGCACTTTCGCGGTGGGGAACTGGCCCATTCTTGGTTGACACTGAACGAGGTGGCTTGCGGCTGCGGCTCGTCGGACACACAAAGGTCTCTTCCAGCCTATCTAGGGCCACCATTTTGCATCTCTCTGTGCTTTTTGCTGGGGATGTAGCCATTCTAAATGGGCCCAGTGTGGCGCTGAAGCGCCGTCCGGTGTTCTTGGGCGCCGCGCCAGGGGACCATGACAGGCCTCGTAGAGAAAACACGGGGTGGGCAAAAGTAGGTTTACAGTTGGGAGTACGTGAATCACAGTTTATCCCTGTATTATTATTTACTAATTATTGTATTATTTATTTGCATTATAACTGGAAACCTACTTTTGCTCACCCCGAATGTAGTGACAAGCTCCATCCAGACATGAGTTCAGTGTTAAGGAGTCAATGATGTATATTAAATAGTGTCTTTAACAGGAAATCCCATAAAACAAGGTCACTATGCCGGGTGACACAGACACCGTGGGCAGAAGCTCTCAGGGACTTAACACGGTGCTTCCCTGGGGGCAACCACTGGGTTTTTGTGACTTCTGTGTTTGTAGTGAGTTCACAGGACGTTAAGCTACCAGAGCCAATGATAATCAGCTGCGCGTTGTCAGAGACCAACGGGCAAGCATCCACCAACGCCCACATTCTGTCACTGAGACCATGGTGGGGGGCGCTGTGCAGACAGACAAAACTGGAGTTTTGGAAAGAAAAAGGCTTCATGCATGACTTGCCATGGGCGTCGCGGGCTGGGGGCACAGCCTCTGCTGGAGGGTCCCCAAGGTGGCACTAGCTAGTGCCACCCCCAGGTGCCTCTTGTACCTAGGAGCCACCACCTTGCAATGTAAGCTCTCCACGGTGGGTCCCCCCACCCCCAGACCTCCGCGGTGGCCTACCCTTTACCTCAGAGACTGCGACTGGGCTCTCTTCCCCTGCATGTCAGGCGTGGCAGGGGCACTGGTCCGGCCCTGCCGCTGGCCAGGGACACTGCGGACAGGGACCGCGGGGTAGGAGGCAGGCCAGTCCTGTGGCGTGGTGGCCGGGCTGCTGCAATAGGGTTGAAGACAGGTCAAGGCGGGACGCTGCCACTCGGGGCTGGCGCTCTACGGAGGAATGCCCCCACCTTCCACCAAGTCCCACAGCACAGAGCCGGGGACAGGGCGGCCCCCCAGCAGACCCCTGCTCCCATCCCTGACCTAGACTCGCTACTGGGGTCCGAAGTCTTCCCCGGCTTCTCGTAAGGCTGGTCCAGGCTGGTCTCCTTCCAGGGGCCGTTCTGGATGGGGGCCGGATCCAGGCCGCCTGTGTCAGGCCCCGCGGGCTGCAGGCCCTCCAGGCTCTGAGGCGGGGACGCCGGGGCAGGTTTCGGCACTGGGGCCTCCTCTGCAGGAGTAGAGAGGCCTGTGAAGGCGGCGGCTGGGAAACCGGCCTGGCAGGAACCTGCCTCCCAGGGCGGCCCGTCTGGCCGGGCCGGGCCATGGCTCTGGGCCCAGACAGTCAAAAACGAGAACGACTTCTCCTTTGGGGCTCTACCCCTGCCTCACAGCCTTCCTCAACGCCTGCCTCCTTCGAGAAGCCTGCCCAGGTTAACTCTCCTTGGCTCCATCGCCTCACCCCCTCACCTGTGCTCCTGGTGTCTGCAGGGAGCCGTCTGATGACCTGTTTCCCGCGCCCACATGCACAGTTTCCTCACTGGCCTGGGCACTTCCCTGGGCAGGACTGCCCCCCTTCTCGGTCACCTTGACCCCCGGCACCCTTAAGGTTTGTAAGCAGGGCTATTAACCGAGGACTCCTGCTTCCTGCCACCTTCTTCTTGCCCACGTGCAATGGCTGAGGCCAGACGGCCCTTGGGCTCTGACAGGTGCATACTGAAATAAAAGTCCTCCAGAAGCAGGGAGGCTGGGGCCCTGCGGGGGCGGCCCTTCATCCTGTCACACTGACTGAGCATCTAGGAGGGAAAGGGGCCGGCGTGTCCCCACACTCCCTGACCAGCAGCGGTCGGAGGGTGGTCACACCCTCCAGCTGCTCAAAGCCCGGTCCCCGTTTGAAGCCCTCACCCATAAACTCTGCCCAGGCCCCAGGGTCGCGCCACAGGAGCCCAGTCCCGACTGGCAATCATGCTCACAGGGCCCCTCTCACCTTCCTCCAGGGGCAGCCCATCGGCCAGGGAGCTGTCGTCTGAGGCACAAAGCTCTGGGGACGGAAGAGACGAGGTGAGGAGACGGGCACACACGTCGGGACACCAGGCCCCACCCCACCCACGGATACGTATTAAATACTCCACTGGGAGGGGTGTGTGTGTGTGAAGCTGCTACTTGGAAATAGACAAAAATCAGAAGTCAAAAGTCGGAGTCAGGAAACCTGATTTTCCTCCCGGCTGACACTAGTTTTGCAACCGTGAATAAGCCATTTCGATGCCGCGGGCCTCAGTTTCCCCATCTGTCCAAAATGGCCACGGTTTGCCGGCAGGGGGAGGGAAAGTTCCAGAAGGCCCTTCACGCAGAGGAACTTTGCTAACCTCCCTGCAATCTTCAGCTATCGTATGGGCAGCCCTACTCAGGGACCCCAAGCCGGGGAACTCCCGCGCCATCGCCGAGGGCCCTCGGGCGGGACGCTGAGCCGCAGGCCTGTGGGGCCGAGGATGAGGGTTTGGCTGGCGACGCCGTGCAGCGGGGCCCCAGCAAAGCAGAAGGACCTGGGCTGGCCACTGCCCTGTGGCCGCCTGGGACCTCCTGAGTGAGCCTCTGCCTTGTGTGACTGGGATGAACCTCATTAATGTCTTCGATGAGGTCTGAGGGTGAGGAGGGAAGGATCACTAGTGTTCCCACTGTGCCAGCAACTGGACTCGGGCCGTATCGATGCACGGGCTTCTCCCCGCGGCCCTCTAAGGGGACTGCTCTGAGCCCCTCCGGTGGCCACTGAGGAAGCTGGGCCTGGAGGGGTGACGCGGCAGGTCAGCCCACCAGCCGGCGGCGGGTCGGAATTCATGCCCCGACGGTCTGACCGCAGCCGGGCTCCGAAGCAGTTCCCCTGCTTCTAACGCCCCAGCCGTGACCGAGAAAATCCTGAAGGGACACATCCAGCCACCTCAAAATTCTGTATAACACCGACAGGCAAATGGCAGCCCATGGCCAACTCTGGTTACCTGGCTACTTTTATAAGGAAAGTTTTACTGAAACACAGCTACCGACTTGTTGACACGTCTGACAGCCTTGGCTGCGTGGGCAGAGTCGCGTATCTGGGACAGGGGCCGTGTGGACCCGGACAGTTCTCGCCCTGAGCTCCTTAGCTGGAATGGACTGGGACCTCACGCAGGGCCACTGTCCACCCTGCAGACCGTCATCCTGCTCCCAGAGCCGGGCCAAGCCCTCGCTGCCTCGGCAGGCCTTTGCTTTGGGTCTCCATCAAAAAGATACCCACTTAATGAGTTCCGGCTGCCCGCCTGCCTCCACTCTTCTATAAGAATAAAGATTTTTTTTTTGCAAAAGTCAAGTTGCAGAAATGGGGGACTGGTGACCTCATGCCCCGTGAGGCAGCTGGGGCGGCCTGGGAAGAAAGGCATCCACCTCGTCACCCCTAATCTTCGCAAAGAGACGCAGGTCGCGGTCGGCGTTTTACGGGCCAGACATCATTGGCTTGGAGGAGGCAGGGGGTGGGCCGGGCACAGCTCAGGAGGAGGGGCCTGCGGCCATTCACCTCACACACTGAGCTCTGGTCAAGGGCTGCCCGCTGACCCGCAGCCCCAAGCCATGCGGGGCTATTCTAATGCAAACGGAATAAAATAAATTCAGTTCCTCGGTCACACAGGCACATGGCCCAGGCCCCAGAGCCCACGTGGCCCGTGGCAACCATGCCGCACGGGCAGATGGAGACCACGGCCAGACAGGGCTGCGGGGCTGCCCGGCAGCAAACGTGCAGGAGCACCTGCCGTAGCACCTGGGGCATCCGTGTGACGCCTCCAGTGCCCGCTTCTGCCCTGCCTCACCTCTCACCTGCCCTAATTATTCTCCCAGACGGGTGTGATAAAGCCCCCAAGGGCGTGGGGTGGCTATTTCTTTTCCCTTTTTGGTTTGTTTGTTCTTCTTTTTCTTTTTTGCTCACAACGCCTTTCAGCTCCTAGGGACTGGCCCCTCGGTACTCCCTCCTGCGGCAGGCCCCGGAGAGCAGAGGCGGCGGGCAGAGCAGCCCCAGCCAGGCGCTGCTGTGTAGCACGGGGTCCCCGCTCCCCACCCCGGATCCTAGAACCCAGGACCTCGAGTCCACGGCAAGACAGGGCTTGGGGGTGGACAGCAGGGGCTCCTCCGCTCAGGAGAGGGGCAGACAAGCTGCCTCCTCCCCAGCCGAGAAGCTTGCACAGCCTCCCGCCTCCCGCGGCGCTAACCAGAGCCCCGCGCGTGTCCTGGCCTGCTCCCCGCTCCCAACGCGCGGCGTCATCAATGGTGGCAGCAGAGTGACAACCCCACACCCTCCGCCACCCCAGCAACCGCAGACCCGTGGGTGGGAGGCCGCGGAGGACCCAGGAAGGGCTGAGCCCCACGGAGGGGCCTTCTCTCTCCCCGGTTTCTCCTGGCGCGGAGTCAGTCACCCGCGGGCTGTGGAGCCGGTGGCCCCGTGGTGCCGGTGGTCTCAGCAGAGCATGCCGGGAGGGGGGCGGGGGGATGCAGGGAGGACCGATGCCATCGCCTCCCTCAGAGCCCTGGGGACAGCAGGGTCCTTGTGCAAGCCACAGCCTTCAACCAGAGGCCTGGCCCCCAAGCCTGGGTCACTCCCCGTCTCCTGTTTCCCGGGCCAGCCTCCCACGGCGGCCTCTACTCCTGGCGGCTCATAGGCTGCCGGAGGGGAGCTGGGAGGTGTCTGGTCACACCCTTTCTACCCTGAATCAGGTGACACGGGGGCACTGGGATGGTCACTGCCCGAGGCATGGGCCACGAGGTGGGGGACCGGGAGGAGCTCAGGTGGTTCTGCACAAGGTCCCAGCTGGACAAAGAGTTAGGGTCGGGGCCTGAGGGGGCGGGGACAGTGGACAAGCGGCAATCGTCCCAGCCCTGACCACGCCTGGAATCCAGTTCTGCCCCAGGGCCACCCCCTAACCCCTCCTGCAGTCCCCTCACCGTTGGACCACTGATGGCTGGTCCTGAGCCCAGGTAACTCACAAGTGGCCCACAACTGCCGGCCGCTGGGCCACGGGGCTGACGGGCGCAAATGGACAAGGGGAAGGGGTGCACTGTTGGCCGGGTGGTTCTAGAAGGTGAGGGGCAGTAGGGCGGGGCCCTGGTGGGACTGGATTCCACACCAAACAGCCCTGGGCCCTGAAATCAGCCCTGAAACCATTTGGTGCTGGGCGGCCTCACTGAGGCCAGGTGCCTCCCTGGGGGCCCGCAGGGCATGAGGGCGGGAAGGTGAGAACCTCGGAACTGGCTTGCGGTCAGCCCAGGGGGCTGCCTTCTGTCCAGGAAGTCTTCTGGGAGCCGGTGGGTTTTGAAAGGATGCGGAAGGAAGGCGGGGCTGCTCTCTAAGGGGCTGAGGGACGGGGTCTCACTGAGGCTCGTGCGGGGCAGGCCAGCCGGACTCAGCCGAGGCCAGGGCCGCGGGGGCCGCGGCCCAGGACGCAGACGCACCTTGGCCCAGGGGCAGCGTGTCGGCCGGGAGGGACGCGCGCAGGCGCCTCTGCTCGCCCAGGCAGCGCTCCAGCGCCCGCAGCTTCTCCTCCTCCCGCAGCGCGGCGTGCTTGCGCTGCCGGCGTGCCTGGCGGCTCAGCTTCCCCTCCCGGCTCAGGCGCCGCGCAGCCTCCGCGATCTGCAGCTGCAGGGCCATCTCCCGCTCCAAGCTGCTCAGTGGGTCCTGCAGGGGAGGGTGGGGGTGAGCTGGGGACGCGGACAACAGCCCGGACCGGGCGCTGGGCCGCAGACATGCAGCAGAGGGCGGAGGCCGGGAGGTGCCCAGGAGCCAAGCCCTCAGCCTGGAGAGCCGGCCGGGACCCACCCGGGCGGGGGGAAACTGAAAGGGGACGCTTTTCCTCCTGACCCCAAAGGGTTGGGCTGGCGAGCCCTGGGGAACTGTCACAACTCACAGCTCAGGGAAGGGCTCCCAGGAGGACCTGGGTCACCTCCCTGCCGAGAGGGAGGACAGTCCTGGGGCCAGAGCGACCAGTCTGAACAGGCCGTGGCCTCGCCAGGCCAGTGGCTGAGCTCTGAAGTGACCTCTGCCCACTGGGGGCCAAGGCCATGTCCTCCCTGGAGTTGCCGGCTGTCCTGCTCCCTGAGGTGGCACACTGTCCCCACGGCCACCTGGGCCACACCCTCGTGGGTGCCCCGGGTCCACACAGAGCCGAGGTGCCTTGTGGGTGTGCCAGGGTGGAGACTACCAAGTGCTGGAGGAAACGCACCGTGAAGTCCTGGCTCGGATCCCCCCCCTTGGGGATCAGGGGCGGCCTCCCGATGCCCTCACCTCTCTGTGCAGAGCCTGTTCGTCCAGCTTGTACGCAGCTCCCACCCTGCGGCGGACTTTGGGGGCCTTTTCCCCTGGTTTGAGGGGGTACTCGGCCGGCAAGATGCCTGTCAGCTCCTGCAGGGGAGACAAGGTCAAGCCAGGCCCCTCTCCGCTCGGCCAGCCTGGGGTGACCAGGAGGGGCCTATCCCCGGCCACCACCACCCACCTCCACTGCCCCCAGGCCCCAGCGTGGCATCCTCTGGTGCCCCCTTCCTTCAGCCTCCTCATTCTCCCCTGAGCCCGGCTGCGCCTCCATCTGCTCGGCCCCCTGTAGCCCTGGGCCTCTCCGCGCCCTGGACCACCAACACCCACACCCAGGACACCTCCCGTCTCATTTCCAGAACCCCCCTTCCTGCAGCCCCAAAGTTCCCCACGCAGCTCTACGCCCCTCAGGTGTGCCCCAGGGCGGGAGTGCGCAGGCCCTCACCGCCTCCCGCAGACACAGCGCCCGCAGCTCCTCCAGGCAGGCCTCCAGGCGTTCCTCCAGGGCCCGCTGCTGCTTGCGCATGGCGTGCGTCAGCTCTCTCACCTCCCTCACCTCCTTCAGCTCCTTCAGCGGGGACACCGGGCTGTCGGGTCCTGCTGGCGGAGGGCACTCACTCAGGGTAGCCTCGGTCAGGTCAGGCGCCCCACCCGCCCCGTGGAGAAGCGTGTGCGCCTCCCCTCGGTCGTCCTCTGCCGCCGGGCGAGCCTCGGTCCATAGCTCAGGGCCCAGCCAGAGGGACTTTCCATCTCAGTGATCACGGGCATTAATGCCGAAGGCGCGGCTCCAGATAGTGGCAGACTCCAGGCCGGCGCCTCAGGCGAGAAAGACTGTCCCGCCCTCCCAGGTCCCACCCCACCTCCCCCACCCCCACCCCTATACACGCAGAGTCCCAGAGGGTCTCCACCTGGCCAGCTATGGCCTGGGGACACTGGCCTCCAGAGCCGCTCACCAGACTGCAGGATGACGCCGCTGTCGGTGTCGCTGGCCTCATCCTTCGCCTCCATGGTGGGTTTCTGGGCGGGGGGCCGGGGCAGGGAGGCGTGGCGCCCTCCCCAGCCTGGGCCAGGTGGTGCAGGGCGCCTGGAGTTTCCCCAGCTTGAAAGAGACAGTAGCAGGAGAAGCTACGTGTCAGCCCCCTTGGCTCCAAACAGCCAAGGAGTCCGACCTGAGGGCGGGCGCTGTGTTTCTGGGACGGGATGGGGTTCTGGGCGAGGGGCGGGAGGGGGCTGGCGCACAGGTTCCGCGAGGCCCGCCAGCATGCCCAGCCCCCTGCTGCCTCCTGCCTTCCCCGAGAGTCCTCTTGCCCAAGGGGGCGGATAGTGGCGGTGGCCACAGGGGTCACTGGCCCCGGGAGCAGGTCAGTAGGGGACAGAGCAGGACGGGAGAAGAGAGGAGCAGGAGGGCAGTGATGTCCATGTGGGGCGTGGCTGTCCCCATGGGGCTCACCGTCCTCTGCGGGAGGTGGGAGGCCCACCCTGCCACCTCGTGGGTGAGCGCCCTCCAAGAAGCACTGGACACTGGGCACTCAGCCAAGGCCCTGGCCCCAAGCCCACGCCACCCCGCTCCCCGATCACAGTGTTCATCCAGGCTGGTGCCAGAGAGCTGTGCCAAAGCCCCGGACCAACTCCCAGGCCACCGCCCACGTGCCCAGGAGACCTCCCGAGGAGAAGTCGGCCTGGATCCCCGTCCTCCAAGCGAGCAGTGGTGGACGGGACTAGAGCAGAAGCCACCTGGGGACAGAAAGACCGCCGCACCTCTGCCTCTCTGGGGGAGCAAAGGCGGCTCGGGGACTGTCCCTGCTGTGTCTCTTGGCCCAGCTGGCACCTGTCAGAGAAGCAGCACCTGCTGCCTACTCCCCAGACCCACGGGCGGCATGGGGGATGGAGCGGGGCGGGGGTGGGGGGGCGGCGGAGCGGCGGGCAGTCTGGGAGGAGAGCCCGGCCACCTCCCACTGAGTCAGCCCGTTCAGCAGCCGCAGCCCCGTCCTCCCAAGTCCCTGCCGGGAGCTCATCCGGCCGGCCCGGGGCCCAGGACCCGGGGCGGGGGCGTAGGCCAGCCCTCCATCAGCCCCCGGCGAGGCAGAGGTAGGGAGTGGGCTGTCCTGGGGCACCTCTCCGCCTGTGGAGACAGGCGGGCAGGAGAAGCTCCTCGAGACCCCTGTGGGCACCATGGTCATCGCCGCGCAGGGGCAGCGGCCCGTCCCGGAGACCGCAGCTGCCCCCCAACCACGGGCTGAGACAGGACCCCAAGGGGAAAGGCTGATGTGGGGCCTTTGCAGACCTGGGAACACGGCAGGGCGGGCCCCGTGCATCCCTCCCGACCCCTCGCCTCCAAGAGGTGAGGCAGGGCGGCACAGAGGGGCAGCTTCCGACCCTCCCCAGGGCTGGGGCCCAGCCTGCGCTGGGTGGTCTCAGCAAAGCTTTGGACAGGGAGGGGTAAGGCGGAGGGACTGGGAATTAGTCTCACTTGCTCACTAATCATTAACCCGGAAGGAGTTGCCTGGGGAAGTTGTGCTGTCTGGTGCAGGGGGAGCAGTTCCGAGGGCGGCGGCTAGGCAGACAGCCCAGCGTGCACCCCCAGGTCAGCCGGTCAAGGGGGACGCACTGGCACTCGGTGGTCCCAGTCTAATGCAGAGCCCAGGTCCCACGTCGGGGCCCCAGACTCAAGTCCCTGTCATCCTGGGAAAGTCACCGTGCCTCTCGGGGCCTCCTGTTGTCACAGGCACAGTGCAGATGACACGGTGTCACACAGCCCTGCCGCAGGGCCCCTCCTCGGCCACTACCCCAGCTGCTCTGCCCACGGTGGGGACCCTGTCGCGGAGCCCACCCAGGAGGACAGGGGCTTGGCACCGTGTTTAGGTAAGGGCGGTTGGGGAGCACCCCACCGCTCCCCAAGCCAGGAACCGCCCTGCCCCCGGTCCCTCAGCCTCAGCCCACCGGCCCAGCCGGACAAGGCCCCCAGAAAAGGGCAGAGCGCAGGACGGGTGCGGGAGGACAGAGAGGAGCCGGAGCGGCCCCGCAGGCCCGGCCACGGCGGCCCTTTCTTCACGCAGGTGCCCCAAAGCCCAGTCCTGGACCTCTGTCTAGCTCTCCCGCCTCCTGTGGAAACTGAGGCCCCAGAATGACAGGCTCCTCATCGGGGCGAGGGGGCCCACTAGCGCCCCCGTCACCCCTGGGCCCCGACCGCAGGAGGAGACCCAAGACGGCGGTGCGGCTGCCGGGGCCGCTCAGGGACCTGCTCCACCCTGTCCTGCGTCCCGCCCTCACCTGGCTCTGCGGTTAGTCCCGGAGTCCAGAGTCCAGACGCAGCCTCTCTTCGCAGGTCAGGGGGCCCAGGGTGTCACATGTCACCTGGGGGTCTCCCTGGCCACAGGGCGACCCCCTACTGCCCTCTCAGACCTGGCTCCCTGCCTCAGGCGGTCCTCACGCCGGCCCTGCCAGAGCCAGAGCCCGGACTCAGCTCGGTGTCTCTGTGTTTCTCCGTCCCTCCTCCCAGGCGGCTGGGCCAGGGGAACCAGGCTGCTTGTTGTGACTTGAGTCAGAGGGCGGAGCAGGTGAGCCAGGCCCTCCCTGAGCAGGCCTGCCCCGGCTGCTCCTGGGCCTCTGCACTTCCGGGGCTGCAGGGAGGGGGGCTCCCCATGGAGGAACCCCACAGCGGGGCCACAGGGTCCTGTCTCATGGCCTTGAGGGCCCAGGTGCCACGCGCTGAGCTGGGAGGGGCCCGAGGGCTCTCCTGCCTTGCCCCTGGCTCCTGCCTCAGAAGGTCAGCGCCCTCCCGCACCCCCGTTCCCCTTTGCAGAAATCGAGGCTCCGAGGCCCTAGATGCGGGGTGAAGGGTCACTGTCCAGGGGCAGCACCAGCAGGAAACTCCCCTGCGAACAAGGCTGGGCCCCGCTGTCCTGCACGACTGGGCTCTGTCCCCCAAATCCAGCTAACGGCCTCAGGGTGGCTCTGGGGTCCCAAGAAGAGCAGGCTGTCCCCACCTTCTGTCCCAGCCATCTCCCCCCACGGTCAAGGCCATCAGCTCCCTGTTTACTATTTACATCGTCCCACAAGAGGGTCCACGAAGCACCGACCCGAACCCCAGTCCTGTCCCCTTCTCCACGAGAGGGCCACAGGGACTCCGGGCTCTAAGCCCACTCCCCAAACACAAGGGGCCAGAGACCAAAATGGAACTTGTTTCCTACAAAAAAATAAGCCTTCAGGTCTCCCACCCCACCGACCCTCGGTCACACGCTGTTGAAATTCGGCCCATTTCAGCGCGGAAAGCAAGAGCTAAGGCCACCTGTTGCCTGTCGCCAGCCGGCTTCACCCACCACCTGGAACCAAGGGTCCTTCTGACACGGATTAAATCAGTTTTAACTCCTAGCTCTAGAAATCACGTCTCTCTCTGCCCCTCAGGGACCGAGCCCTTCCCCGGAACGCCGGCAACCCCCCGAGGCGGCAGGAGGCAGTACCTAGGCCCTGGCTAATGGTCACAGGACCGACCTCTGCAGGCCAAAGGTCACAGCTTGGCCTCAGTCAGGTTTCAGCGCTGGAGCCCCGAGGTGGACGGACCCCCTGGTTGCTTTCGGCCGACACCAGACCTGGGGGGGCGGGGGGCAGACCCTAGAACTGTCACTCCAGCCTCACCTTCAAGCAATCAGCTCCCAGCGGGACGCTGCACACCCGCCCTTCAACCCTGTCTGGTATTTTGCCCTATATTATCCGTAACCTCCACGCCACTGGGGGTCCGGGCTTTCGAGCATTGGCTTCCCGTTCCCCGGACGGCGCCGTCCCTGGACACAGCAGCCAGTGTCTCCCGCTGCAGCTCCGGGTGCCTAGCGTTTGGCTCTGCTGGCGCCAGGTGGGCAGGCTCCTTCTGTCCCGTAACACGCCTCCCGGTGCCCCACTCTCAGATTCTCCGCCACGCCCCCCACATCCTGGCACCTCAACACAGCTCCGGATTCCTTCCCGCCCCCAGAGCAAGCACCTCCAGTGGGGCCCACAGAGCTCGCCAGCCCCTCCCCCCTCGCACCCCCCACCGCCCCACAAGCACACCCAGCGCAGCCTCACATTCCTGCAGCCTCTCTCCAAACAATGCAAGCCCACGTCCGCCCGGCTGACCACCTCCTCTGCCCAGGCCGAGGTCGAGGGGCCCCAACAGGGGACAGCCCCCTCCCGGGTGAGGAGGCAGCCCTGGGTCAGGAGCTGGAAGCCCTTCCCTCGCCCCAATGCTCGAAAAACAACAGCCCTCCCATCCCCTGCAGGTTTGCGCATTCTTGCAACGTCAAACAGAGAGGAGTTGACTTTACACATAATTGACACCCTCCCCCCAGCTCTAGGTGGGAGAGGAGGGAAGTTTCTAGAATCAGCTCACAGCAGTATTTTTGGATGCATAAAATAAAGAGAATCACTGAAAGAACCCATTATACTGAAAGAGCTAAAAATGGAAAAGCACCGTCGGACATGGAGGTGGTACAGGCTCTATCCATGGGGGTCCCACAGGGGTGACCAGCGGAGACAATGTTTCAAGGCAGCTACCGGTGCAGCGCGGCACGGGGCTCCCCGTGGGCGGCAAAGTCGCAGGTACTCACAGCTGAGGGCTAAATTTCTGCTGAAGGCAGTGAACGTGTTCCCCATCTAAGCTCACAAACCCTCTGGGTTCTCTCCAGAGGTATCGATGTGCCTGAGTTGGGGAGGAGTCCCCGCCTTCGCCTGTGGGTAATTCCTCATCTCTGATTTCGCGGGCCCCCTGCACCCTCAGACCCACAGGTAGCAGGACCCGGGGCCTGGGGCCCCAATGGCCCACCGCTCAGCAAGATGCCCAGGCCCACGGGGTCCGACGGTCTGTCATTCCACTCGAAAATACCACGGGGAGGTGGGCACCCCACGCCTGGCTGGGGACTTGGGGCTCACAACCCCCACTCCCAGCCGGTCTCAGAGATCGGGGGACTGATGGACGCCGGCCCCAAACCCAGGACACTGTCACCCGGACCTGCGGTTTCCTTGAACCACATCAGAGCACTTGCAAACATCTTTGAAAGGAGCAAAACCCCTTCTCATGAGGGATGTCCCTTCTTCGGGAAAAGCCCTGCATCAGATGAGCTTCCGTGCCCCTTGGCCGTCCACTCTCCAGTACCAAGTTGGGTCTTTAAGTTTCTCCGGATTCCCAGGACTGAGGTCCTTTCAAGCCAGGGCCTGTCCTCCGCCGCGGGTCCCCGCACCCAGCGCAGGGCTGTCTGGGGCGCCCAGAACTCCGCCGGATGAATTAACAAACGACGCTCCGCGCCGAGCCGCGGCGGAGAAGCGCGAGAGGAAGGGCCGAGACCCTGCAGGCCGGGGGGCGGGGTGGTTCCTGCCTCCGCCGCTTTCCTCCTTCCCGCTCCTCCCCTCCCGCTGGGAAAGGTGTTCGCCTCCGGCAAGCGACGGTGGCGTGGCCGGGGCCGGGGAACCCCAGGCCAGCCCGGAATGCGCCCCGAAACCAAATCCCGGACTTTCCTTAAAAGCCCCTTTGTCCACCCTCTCCCCTCCCCCACCGCGCCCTCCGCATCCCGGCGGCGGGGACTGGGCTCCTTTTGTCTGGCTGCTTTCGGGCTTCCCGGGACCTGGCCGGGGAGCCGGGGCGCGGGGAGGGTCCATGGGGAAAGGTGGAGGCGCTGGGAATAGGCAGGCGGGGTAGGAACGCGGGATTCCCGCCCCCCGGGCAAATTTCCCCACCCCCGGAGGGGCCCCTCCGCTAAGGCCCAGGACGGCGGTTTCAGGGGCCGATCCCCCGCTCGCGGCCCCCCGTTTCCTTCTTACCTGTGCCCCGGAGCCGCAGCGCCGCGCGCCCGCGCCCGCGCGCCCCGGTCGGGCCCCGCAGCCGCAGGGCGCGCGTGTCCAGGCCGCCGTCCCTCCCCCCGAGCCTCCCCCCGGCCCGCCCTCCCCGGAGGTATTCCATTTAACTTCGGCATTCGCAGCATCCCAAATGTTAAAGATCCCAAGACATCTGTCCCCCGGGGCGTACCAAGGCGCGGAGGAGGGGGGAAGGCGCCCGACCGGGCTCGGAGTCCCACCCCGGAGTCGGGCGGGGCCGCGTATGAGGCGCGAGGGTGTCAGCGGAGATGGACGGCCTGCAGGGGCCTTGGTTCCAGGGACGAGGCCGTCCTCCTGCGCCCGATTTCGGGCACCCGCCTGCGGGACCCCCCCGGCGCGGCCGGTTCCCGCGGCCCTGGCGGGAGGAGGCTCCCCTGCGCCCGCGCACCGCCTTCGTCGGCGCGCCGAGGCCAGGCCTGACCGGGCAGCTCCATTTCCGAGACCCCAGGGCAGGAGAGGACCCCGAGGCGGCGGGGGCGCGGCGCCCTCCCCGCTCCGGTGCGCCCAGCGCGCCGACACGGCCTCCCCTCCGCCGCAGCCTAGCCCTCCTCCCGCTGCTGCGCACTGCGCGCCACGTGCCCCGTCCGCCCACCATTCATTCCTTCACTCCGCTGCGCAGTTCCCATTTGCTCAAGAAACTAGTTCAGGTTCATTTGCCGGTGCACGCCCCGCCCCTGCCCACCCGGGGTCCAGACAGCGATCTAGCAGCAACAGCAAACGCGAAGACAGCAAGGCCAGGACCCTGGGTGCTCTCGGGGAGGGGGCGGGGGCCGAGCCTGGCACAGGAGGCAGCCCGGCGGATTTGGGAGATCTGAGGAGGAAGCGAGGGAGCACCGGCCGGACGAACGCTCGAGGCTAGAGACCTCAGTGCTAATAGCTGCAGGGATCTTGGGTGTGGAGGGGGCAGGCTGCACCAGTACGCCACCCCCACCCCGGAGGCAGGATCCCTGAGTAGGTGCGGGTGGTGGGGTGCGTTGTCCAGGTCGTGCACTAAGAGGAAAGGCTCACCCCCTGCTCCAGCCACCAAGCGCAGGGCCCCAGCCACGTGCACAGAAACACTGCAGGAGCTAATCGGGCTGCAAAGCCCTGGGGCTCGCTGAGGATTTAAGATTTTTAGCCTGAAATGGACGGCTGACAGTTTCAGAATCTGCAGGGTGAGCCCGCGGGGTGGCCACGCAGGGAACAGTTGCCGTCGGGTCCAAAGGCGGTCAGCAAGCAGGACCCCCTCTTGCTTAGAGGGGGTCAGCCTTTTTTGTATTAAGGCCTTCGACTGATTGGGTGAGGCCCACCGGCATTATGGAAGGTGATCTGCTTTTCGTAATGTACTGTTCATGTAAGTGTTAATCCTGCCTTAAAAAAAATGCCTTCACAGAAACATCTAGAATAGTTTCGCCAACTCTCTGGGTACCACAGGCCTACCCAAGTTGACACACAAAGCAGCCATCATTCCACTGAAGACTGACTGTATCCCAGAGGTGACCCAGGCCGACTCACCTTGATGTATGCGTGGGGGCATTTTGGAAACAGGGAACATGGCTAGACAGTCACCCAGGCAGGGGTGACAGGGCCTGACTCATGCGGTGGCATCGGGGCTGTGAAGCGTGGGTGAGTCAAAAGCTGTTCCGGAGGCAGACCAGCCTCTCTGTGCAGCTGACTGGCTGGGGAGGAGGAGGGGGGAGGTGGGGATTCCCAGGTGTCTGGCTGGAACATTCCCTTGAAGATGTGTTCACTGCAGGACCCTCGGGTGGGGTCCAGGGACAGGGTTTCCTGGGAGTGGCAGAGGCGCCTTGGGGAAAACTTTCCGAGTTTTTGCTGAGAGGAGGAGGAAGGGGGAAAGGGCAGGGTTGTCCCAGCGACTGAGAGCAGCGGCATGGTGGCCAGGAGCTGCACCCACAGTGGAAGGCTCTCCGCAGCCCGCGCCCCAGGTTGGTCCTGACACTCACATCCTCAGCCCTGGGCCCGCTCTCCCTCCCACCAACCACCCGCCCCCAGCCCCCTTGCTTCCTAGGCAGGATGAGGAGCGCGGAACCTCTGAGGCCCAGACAGAGCCCTGGCAATGCCCCAGGTGAGAAGCTCTTTGGAAGCCCCAGCAGGAGCTGGAGCGGTGGGCCCGTTTCCTCTCCTGACCGCATCCCCCAGTTCCCAGCCGGGCCGTGCGGGAGGGCGCTGCCCGGCCACCTGGGCCTCCGTCTGCCAGACCCCCCGCAGCGGGGCACGGGCAGGTGAGTAGCTGTGCAGAATGGTTGCTGCTGACTTAGGGTGTCAAGCCAGGGCCTTCACTCAACTGCTCGAGGGAAGAGACCCCCTGAAACCGGGGCCAGGCCCCCGAGTCTGAAGAGCGGCATGGCGAACAGTCTCAAGAGCCCGAGGGGCAGGAGAGGGGGAAAGGAACCCACTTCCCCAGCACACCGGCACCCCGGGGGCCAGCAGCTCCCTGCAGGAATCCAAGTGCCACCAGGTCTGTCCCAGAGCTTGGGGTCCCGCCCCGGCCTCCGTGCCTTCTCTTTTCATCCCACCCTTGCCTTTTCTTGTTCCTCCGCCACCTCCTCTCCAGCCCCTCCATCCTGGTCACCGGGGTCCCGTAGGGTTCCGGTCCCGCAGGACCCTGCCGGAGCATGCCCCGTCCACCCTAACCTGCCAGCCCCGGTGAGAGCGGCTCTCCCTGGCTCCACCACCAGGAAGTGGCAGTTGCCTGTGGACCGCCCTTGGGTCCGGACCACAGGTGGGCCTCCACGTGCCCTGGTGGAAACAGGGTGAAGCGACAGAGGGCCCAGCCCGGACTCCTGCCTGCTTCCCAGGCCCTGTGTGTGCGGCGGGGTGGGGGAGAATGTGGACCCCTCCTCTGGGGAGAGCAAAACCGGGCCCTTCCTCACGGTGACCCCAACCCTGGCCCACCTTCCACCCCTCTGGGGTCGCTCGTCCAGAGAACCCAGTCTCCCCGGCCACTCCCGCTTTGATTTCTGGAGACCCACAGACAATGTGGAACTTTAAGATAACGAGCTATGTTAAGAATAATACAACGACAAAGATAAAAGTTAAATACCAGCAGTGTTTTTATGGGGTTTTCAAATGAGGCAGAGGCCAGCGTCCCCACCCACAGGACGCCAGAGCCCTGAGGCCATCTCCTTCCCCGCTCAGCCCAGCCCAGCCCAGCTCCCGAGAAAGCCCCTATCTGCTCGGCCTCAGGGGACACAGAGTAAAGACGCTGTCGGTCTCCACCCCAAGGCCCCCTGGTGGGGCTGTGTGACTAAAGTTCCCAGGCCCCTGGCTATAGACACCTGCGGGGGGACCTCGGGGAGGCAGGAGCCCGGGCCCTGCAGGAGAGGCCGTGGTACGTGGGGTCCGGGAGCCGGGCTGCCGCTAGGACCTTAACAACGCGGCACTTCTCAATGCCAGGCGGGCGGTGAGATGCACCTAAAATCACACCTGCCCCCGGCGCCCTCCCTCCCCTCCCCAGGCAGCGGGGCTCTCAGCAGTTCGGGCACCACATTGAGAGGAGAATTTTCCCATCAGACAGATGCCTCGGCTTCACCCGCTGCGCAGTGGAGGGGAACAGCATCCAGTCATGGCTGCTGAGGTGATGGTGACAAACTTGTGCCGACAACATGCTTCTTAAGCCCAGGCTTTCCGTTCACAGGTAGCGATTTTTTTAAAAGTGTTTTCCACATTACTAGTCTTCAAAAAAAACAATTTTCTTCCTCTTCCTGACACGCAGGAAGAAGTACTAAAATACGTATGTGCTTCTCTCGCCTCTGGTCCGAAGCTGCTTACCAGGGACTGAGTGTCACTTCCTGTGGCTCGGCAGTGTCAGGCTCCGAGGGGCCGCCGGTCCTGTGGGCCAGCCGGGCTGGGCGTCCGTCACCCGAGAACCCCCTGCTGCCTGCGCACTGAGAGCACTGAGAGAGGGAGAGGGGGGCCACTCTCGCGGGGCTGTGGTTTAAACTGCTGAGTCTCCTGCAGTGGCCGGTCAGCCGGCCACTGCCCTCCCACATGGCTCCCACCCTCCGGTCCCGACGCCACAAGGCTGGCTGACACAGCTCGGTTCCCGTTCACTTGTTACACGTGCACTGCAGTAGTTAGGGGCGGCGGCGGCCCCTAGGGGGTGGGCGAGGAGTGCAGCCGTGAGTGGGACCTGGAAGCAAATTTGGGGTGATCGTGACGGGCAAAGCCACGTGGGCCGAAGTGGGAGCGGAGGGGAAGCCGCTCAGTTTGTTCAAGAAACTTATTGCTCCACGAGCATCTCGGATGCTGGAAAACGGGTGATTTCTCTCTTGTTGGCCACTGTCAAGAGCCCGGGCTCTGGCGGGAAAGGATAAGAAATTAAAAACCAGTGAAATGCACTCAAATGGTAACAGCGCTTCCCTCCAGGAAGGGACTCGGGGACAAAGGGGACTTCAGCCTCATCATTTCTGTGTGTACTTTGTGCTGTGAAAATGTACTCCTTATCTGTGTGCAATTGCTGTAATTACATTGTTTAAAACTTTTATTCTGGACACTTTCCAACATAAATAAAAGCAGACTAGTACAGCGAACTCCCGTTTATCCGCCAGCTAGACTGAGTAATTATTATTTCCCTAGTTTATGTTTTAGGTGAAATTGTGTAAAGAAAATTCCAGGCATGGGGACATATTACTTCTCAGTGTCTCAGAATGCACTACGGAAAAAAATCGGGCGTGCTGCTTACATAACCATGTGACCATTGTCACAATTACTCTCTGTATGGCCTGATAGCAAGTCCCTTTCAAAGCTCTCCAGTTGTCCAGTCAGCCTGCTTGTGTCTACACTGAAGCAAGGACTGTTGCATTTGGCTCGCTTTTCTTTTCTTTTTCTTTCTTTCTTTTTTTTAAAGATTTTATTTATTTATGTTTAGAGAAAGGGGAAGAGAAGGAGAGAGGGAGAGAAACGTCAACGTGTAGTTGCCTCTCACGCGTCCCCTGCTGGGGACCTGGCCTGCAACCCAAGCATGCACCCCAGACTGGGAATCGAACCAGTGACCCTCCGATTCACAAGCTGGCACTTAATCCACTGAGCCACACCAGCCAGGGCTCGCTTGCTTGCTTTCTTTCTTTCTTTCTTTTCTTTCTTTCTTTTCTTTCTTTCTTTTCTTTTTTCTTTCTTTCCTTTTTCCTTTTTCTTTTTTCATTTGGCTCTTTAATCCCCACCCCTACCTTGATTTTGTTTGTCACCTCAGTTACTTGTTAAAATCAGGTCAGAGGTCTCATGAAATGTCCTACCTTCTGTGTCTTACCTGCTGGCCTCCTCACATTATGAGGGGGGGGCCCAAATAAGCCAAAATTTATTTATAAAAAATTGCGTATTCTTAGATGTTGAAACTTCGATCGCCTTCAAAGTACTCTCCATTGGATGCCATGCACCTATCGAGACGCTTTTTCCACGGTTCAAAACAGCTTTGAGCTCGACGATATTGATGCCTTTTTTAGTACTTCTGCCATTTTTTTGCTTCACTTCCTCCATATCAGCAAAACGCTTCTCTTTGAGGACTTCTTTCATCTGGCGAAACAAACAAACGAAAAACTTGCTCAGGGTAAGATCGGGTGAATGGAGAGGGTGGGACATGGCGGGTCATGCTGTTTTGGGTCAAAGACAGCCAAACGCTCAGCGCGGCGTGGGCAGGTGCGCTCGTAAATCACCCACCATGAAATGGGCAGACAGGTGGAGTCTTCCGAAGAATTCACTGAAGCGGAAGGCAGCCTCTCACAACGCCGCCAGCTGATGCACTGATCCAGATGGGCTCCTAGGACACTCACCCGGCAGGGGGAGTGTGTACCCCAAGGGGCTGCCCTCCAGAAAGTAATTCTGGTTTTTTGGGGGCCCCCCTTCCTATCTAACTCACTCTTCACCCCCATATGTTCTGGAATCTGGAAATTAGTGGGAAAGGTTTGAATGCTTCCTGGTTTACCATTTCGGAGAGATGCCTCCCAGCTGCTGAATGCCCCCTCCCTCCCGGGTCCCCATCCTGAAGCTCAGAACCCTGGTCCCTCCTCTGATGGGATGCGAAGTCTGGGTGGATCCGGGGCACAGCCGACCCTGGCCACGAGCTTGCGTTTCCCGGGGTCACTGGGAAACAACGCAGGCGGCGACGTGGGGGCGCCTTACCGCGCCCCGCCGCCTCTCCCCTGGGGATTGTCGCCAAAGGCGATTTTCTGTTTCTATTTAATATTTTCTCCTAAAAAGTGGTAAGCTGCTTATCCATCTGTCTTCCAAACTCAGATCGTGATATTAAAAACCCTCCCCAAAGACAGCCATGTAGATTAGTTGTGTTTTAAAGTAACGCCCTGTTCCTACAGCCCCCTGTCTAGGCAGGCCCGGCTCAGGAGTCGTCGGACGGGGACTCCGAGCGCAGGCCCGAGGGCGCGCGGAGCGATCTCGGCGCGGGACCGCCCGGACGCGCGCTCTCCGGTGGCCCAGGTGCTGATTCTTCGCCGAGGAATGAGCGGTGCGCTGTTGGTCGCCCCTCGGTCTCCTGCTGCTGATGGCTTGTCCGCAGTCCTGGATGGTGTAGTGGAGCTGTTGTCGGTGCGTGTGAATTCTTTTGCCTGGATCGTTTTGTCGGTAGTGGATGGATATATGCCTGGAGCCTTTGGATGGGTGCGTTTTATAAACTGCTTAAGTCTGGTGAAAAGCAGTAAACGAGACGCCGGAGGGCAGACTTGTCCCATGCTCAAAGGAGTGTGGAATCATTGGGCTGATGCGATGGGGGGAGGGGGTCCCTGGTCATCTGGGGTTAAGACCCTCAGCCCCACGCATTTTGGGGAGCGCTCTGGGCTTTCTCTGCCCCCGGGGACAGGGAGACTGCGTCCTGGGTGTCCTCCCAGGTTTTCCTGAGGCATCAAGGGACTGACGGGCTCTGTGGAAGTCAAGGACAGTCTGAAGCCGCTTATCTGTAGCACAGAATTCTCCGTATGACTTTTAGTCTGAAGAAAATAGAAACAGGAAAAGCAAACTCACATTTCACGGAAAATCAAAGGTCTGCAAGGCTTGTATTTCCTCCTCCAATGCCAGGAAGCCCACGTTCCCCTTGTTTCTTGGGGGTGGAGACTCTGACGGCCAATGGCTGTCCTGGGGGCCCAGTCTCCTGTGTCGCCCGTGGGCTCCCACGCTCATGGGCGTGGAGCAGATGCAAAGCAAACATGCGTTGGGAAGAGAAATCCACGCCCGGGGTAGAATGCAATTCCGTTTCACAAATCACTTTCATTATTTCTTTAACTCCCGATAACTAAGCAAACGCCCAGTGCTTATTCTGGGCCAGAGTCCCACGTGTTCCACCTGCGGACACATCGAACACGTGCTCTTCAGATGAGCAGCATCGTTCCCCTTTCACGGGCGGGATTTTGAAGTGGACACGGGGGAATGACCTGCCAGGTGACAAAGCTAGTGAGAAGCCCATGTGGGACTTGAACCCTTAGCTCCCGAGTTCCGCTGAGTCTCACAGTCAGCACATGGGGCTCTAAAATCATCATAAATAATTACTGAGAAGCACTCAGCTTGGGACAGACGTACAAAACCCATCGAGGGCCTGATGGGAAGCGGCCCCCGAGCAAATCAAATGTCTGATCTCAGAGGACTGGGCACTTAGGATGCTACTCCTGAGGGAAGCCTGCGAAAGGGCCATCAACAAACCCGTATCGTGGCATAGAAAAATGCTTATAAAATGTTCTGCAATTAAAAAAAAACTAACAGTTCCAGCAACACAGAATGGGAGCACGGTAGAGAAAGGCTGGGAAGAGGGTGTCCCCCACCCCAAAAGAAAAAGAAATCATTAGCGGACCTGAGTCATTTTCCTCTTAATATTACATCTTCTCTCCTTATGCTAATAATAATTTTAGCAAATAAAACCTGAGAAAATGTGGGGCTGGAGGGCATACGAAAAACAAGACTTAGGTAAGTATGTGAAAAGAGTTGGGTGAGCTCGTGCCCCCCCCTTGCTGTGACTTTGTGCGCATGGGGGACAGCCCGGGGCATGGCCTACTTTTTTGAGGGTGTCTGGGGTGAACAGAGCAGTGCATCAGAGGGGAGCCTGGGAGCAGGCACCTCGTGTGACAGTCATTTCCAGAGCAGTCTGAGTGAGATCAATCAGCCCCTGTCTGGCACATCTCTGGGCATGAGCCACAGCCTCTTTCCAGACACTGGCAGCCGTTGTCTGGGGCTGCGCTTCCTGCTCTGCTGGGCTGGGGACTTTGGCCGAGCCACTTCCACCCAAGCCTTGGTTTCAGCATCCCTGAAACGGAGCTGTCACCCCTGCTTCCCTCGGGGGCATGAGCATCGATGAGCCGTGTGTGTGTGCTTTTTGAAAAGGTGGAGTGTGCTGCATGCAGAGCTGTGAGTGGGGGTTCCATCTCTGGTCCTCAGTGCCCTCGAATGGACAAAGTGGGCTTCCAGCTCTGCCGTCCCGCGAGGTGTGTGCATGAAGTCAGGCAGTGCTGGCTCTCGGAAGATGTGACCACACATTCGGTCAGTGCTTTCTGGCTCTGATGAGAATGAGGAGGGAGGCGAATTCATGCCTTTGCTTCCTCTCTCGCTTGCCAGGCATCCCCGGGGTCCTGCCCGGGGCCCCCCCATCACTAAGGCTCGGAGCCCAGTGTGGGCACAGGGGTTCAGGTGCCTCCTGTGGGCCAATCGGCCAAGACCGGGAGCAGTTCAGACCTGAGCGCCTCCCGCATGTCCGGAGACCTTACTGTGCCCCCGAGCGACAAGCGGGCTGAGTCATATCACCAAGTGCAGCTGTGCCAGCCCTGCCAGTCCCCCGACTCCCCAGATCACTCATTGCCCAGGGCCCGGGTTCCCACACTTTGCCCTGAGAGAGCCGCAGGGTCGAGGAAGGTGAGGAGGAAGCCCAGAATTAGTCACAGGCGTCAAATCAGAAATACCCAAGCCGGGGTTCCCAGGGTGCCCAGGGGCTGACCTTTCAGTACCCAGTCAGCCCCACCCCGCTCCTCTCTTCTGGCGACGATGGAGAGGGGGCAGGGGGCCTGGAACCAGATAATCCTGGGGGCCGGTCCTGGGCCATGCCTGCCCGCGCGCCACGGCTTACCAGTCCTTTCCAGAATGTGATTCCCTTGATCTGCCAGGCGGCCTGAGCAGAGGTAGCCCTGGCCATCCCTCACACAGCAAAGCGGGGCTGGAGGAGGCCGGAGCCAGGGCCCAGCGCTCCGCGGCTCTTCCTTAACTGCCTTTAAAAATAAAAGGCTTATAGAACATGTCACGGGTGAAGAAATGGAAGTGGGAAGAAGGACGTATAGTCTTGCTCTGACAGAGTCATCGTCATAGTGGCCCTGTTCCCTCTGGCCCGTGTCGTGCGTCCTTTTATAGAACACACACGGAATGCAACATCCTGCCTGCTCCCTTCGTGTCATGTCGCCATTTCACATGGTGACACGGTCCTCATGCCCACCCCTTCGCCAAGTGTTCCACGCACAGGGGGCAGAGCGTGGAATAAAACAAAGCCCCTTCGCTCAGGACCTCAAGGTCTGATGGGAGACGGGGGCTCAAGCAGCCGGAGAAGTGGACGGTCAGCACCCAGGATCCCTGGAGACGGGTCAAAAGGCACGTTTTATCCACCGGGCTTCATGGCACTACGAAGCCAAAGTAACCGTCAGTTTGCATTCCCGAAGCGTGTGGGTGTTTAACAGGATTTTGTTATCTTTTAAAATTTATCATCAGCATTTTCCCATCTCTCTTTAAGCGACATCTTAAGGCTGGCGGAGCCGTTGGTGGTAGGACGTGCTGAGTCACGGAAGTCCTTAAAGAACCCGAAGGGGGCAGCCTGGGGTCCCGCACTTCGGTGGGGGGCCGGCAGGGCTAGACCTGGGGCTCTGGCTGCAGCTGACCAACTGCTTTCTAAAGGCTCCGCCGGTCGCCCCCGGCCAGCGGCTGGCGCGGGCCTGCTCAGTCAACGCAAGAACACGTGGCGGGCTCCTCCGGGGGCCCGCCCAATGAAGGGAGGGCACTTTCTGGCCACATCGGCGGGAAAGGCTGAGTTTCAGTAACTGCGGGGGGTGGGGGGAGTGAAAGCCCCCACCCCCAGCACAGAGAAGCTCCTCGTGTGGCTTCAGGGAGCACAATTAGTCAGTCGGTACGAGCTGGTGGGGCCTGAGGAGAGGTG